>CAUYRT010003153.1:0-29921 GCA_963574885.1 Lepilemur ruficaudatus | reverse complement strand
AGTTGGCCAATTAATTTCTTTCTATTTATAGTAGAGACGAGGTCTCACTCTTGCTCAGGCTGGTTTTGAACTCCTGACCTCAAGCGATCCGCCCGCCTCGGCCTCCCAGAGTGCTAGGATTACAGGCGTGAGCCACCGCGCCCGGCCCTGTCCTCTTTCTTGATTTGGATACCCTTTATTTCTTTTCTCTTGCCTGATTGCTCTGGCTAGGACTTCCAGTACTATGTTGAACAGAAGTGGTGACAGTGGGCACCCTTGTCTTGTTCCAGTTCTTAGGGAGAATACTTTTAGCTTTTCCCCTTTCGGTATGATGTTAGCTATGAATCTGTCATATATGGCTTTTACAATTTTGAGATGTTCCTTCTATGCCTGGTTTCTTGAGGGTTTTTATCATGGAAGGGTGCTGGATTTTGTTGAATGTTTTTTTCATCTGTTGAGATGATCATGTAGTCTTTGTTTTTGTTTCTGTTTATATGGTGAATCACATTTATTACTTTACATATGTTAAACCATTGTTGCATCCCTGAGATGAAGCCCACTTGGTCATGGTGGATTATTTTTTTGGTGTGCTGTTGAATTCGGTTTGCTAGTATTTTGTTCTAGAATTTTGCATCTGTATTCATAAGTGATATTGGTCTATAGTTTTCTTTTTTTGTTGTGTCCTTTCCATGTTTAGGCATTTTTAAAGAAAATTGAAAGTTTATGGCTTTAATTTGCTTGAATTTTATCTGTTTTCAACTGATGATTGAATCATTTCTGATTCTTTTTCTCATTTTGTGACTATTTTTGTAATTCACTTTGCCACAGGCTACAGCCTTACAAATGCTTTCTTTCTGATTATTAGTGCTTGGAAACTGAGTGTAAGAGAGACAGGCTGACGTGAAGGAAAGGGGAGATAGAGTGTCTAAGACTGAAGGAGGAAGGGAGAAACATCACATACACACCCACACCCACACCCACATAAATGGAGAGGAAGGACAGACAATACGCATGAAAAAAGGGCAGACATACATATGTTATGTCTACAAGCAGCATTTTTTTGTTTCTTGTAATGGTAGGTTGAAAAACAAACTCTTTCCCCTTCTGCTGTAGGAAAGTCATTGAGGCCTTTTTTTTTGAAGCTTGAATCAATGCTTTCCCTAGAGTAAACAGTAAGTTTTAAGCCTGTCTACCAGTTTGCATTTTAAATTGACTTATATGTTTCTAGTTTGAAGCTAAAAAAAAATGTGTAATATGTAGGAGTAATAAACAAGAGCTGTTATTTAACTTGGGAAGTATCCAACTTGGTTTGGGGAGAAAATCATAAAGACAAACCCCTATAGTGTCTATGATGTCAGCTAAGCTAGAGTATTTCTTCATAAACCACATCTCTTGTTAATTGTTCTTTTAGTAGAAGTCTGTCCTGCAGATTTTTCTATGCTTCCAAAATAGCACTTTATAATAATGTTTTTATTCACTTGTGCCTCTGGGACTAAATGGGCAGCTATAATTTTTGTAAAAGTGAGTAGATGGAATGCCCTTCCACACACACACATTCTTGTAGACTGTCTAAATGAGGGCTGGGTGCTAGAGAAATGCTTGATGTAAGGGAAATGTTCATGAAATTAAAAGTGATTTTTGTTCTCTTTAATATTAAATTTTCAATATTGAGTATACTATTCTTTTTGTCCTTACCCCCATCTGATCTTTCCTAGTATATAAATTTTAATAACATTACACTGAGAACTGTTATTTCTTCATGAATTTTTTGCTTTTGGTCCAATGCAAGCTGTATAAAATGGATTTTTGCATAAATGCAGTTGATGTTATATATATACTCTTCTATCCCACTATTTTACTTTGAGATTTATGCCTCTTGTACACACATTTTTAGTGAACCAGCAGGCCTCAAATGAGTAGTTCTTTTATTGAGCTGCTAGGTGGAACACAGGGTGTTGGCATATACAGGTTTAGCATCCCAATCCAAAAGTCTGAAATCCAAAATTTGAAAGTTTTTGAGGACCAACATCAGTGGGAGATTCCACACCTGACTTCATATCACAGGCTGCAGTCAAAATGTGGGCACACAACACACAGTTGATTCAGTGTCCCCAAGGGAAAAAAGACTCTCCCAACCCCTTTCAGCTGCGATATATCTTTTTTTTTGAGGTAGGGCTCTCACCATGTCTCCCAGGCTGGTCTCCTGGCCTCAAGTGATCCTCTTGCCTCAGTCTCCCAAGTAGCTAAGACTATACTTGCAAGCTGCTGTTCCCAGCTGCAATATATCTTTTCTGTGCACAGAATGATGGTGGTGCCACACAACTACAGTTTATCTACGTGGGTGGCTGAGATAGTGAAACCTTTGCTTTCTGATGGGTCAATATGTATAAACTTTGTTTCGTGCACGAAATTATTAAAAATAATTATTAAAAATATTGTATAAAATTACAGTCTATATGTTATGGTATATATGAGACTAGATCCCATCCTCAATATATCTCATGTATATGCACATAATCCGAAATCTGAAAAAATCTGAAATCTGAAACACTTCTGGTCACAGGCATTTCAGATGAGGGATACTCACCTGTACACATTTTCTTATCTTTCCAGGACATTAGCTAATTGTGACTTAATCATCTATATATGAAATGCCTTGCTGGGCCAGAACAGTGTTCTTATCTTAGACTGGCCCAAAGAGCTGCACCAAGAAAATAGGTTACTTACTGGATTTCTGCCATTCCTAAAGGGCACATAGGCCATTTCTAATTTCCCTTAACTTACACACTTACTCAGAATTCATGTATTCATTTAAACTATTCAGCATTGTAATCTGTTCTGATTCATATATCATATGTTAATATATGTATTAAGGTAAAATGTCTATTATAGATTTGTTGGAATGGGTAATTCTGGGGGAAAATACCATTTATAATGTGAACTTTGATTCTTTCCTTGCTCATGAGCTATTTGTTTCTTCATATGAGTAAAATCTAAAATGATTTCACACGTTTTTCCCTCACTCAAAATCTGCTGTTTTATTTTTAATATGGCAAATTTATGAAGTTTGTCTTGTTTGCCTTCTTAGTCTTTTTCTATATTGCATTTAAACATAGAATATTCAGCAAGTTTTTGATGTATACGGAAGGAGGCACATGTTAGGAAAGGTGATTGAATTTGTTTGAATTATCTGTGTAGATTTCAGGAGAAAAAATATTTCACAGCAATAGTTCAGAGAAAACAGGTATATCTTGTCTTGAGTGTTTTGGTATATGGGTTTATTGAAGGCCTTCTCATGAGACATGAATTCTGTTTCTCAGTTTGCTGGAAACTGGTTGAAGACATTGGTCATTCTTTTTTCATTGTCCTTAGTATGATTCCTACCATGAGAAATTACCTTAGTGTTTGGTTGTGGGGAAAAATTGTCTCTATATCCTATACATTGCTGAAAAATATTTAGAGCCCACCAGAACTACTGAAGAATGAAGATGGTGTTTTTTAAGGAGGAATTTTGAAAAAAAATCTATTTTTGCTTGACTTCTAGTTTGGAAGTTATAGATTATCCTCTAGAACAGCAGTCTCCAACCTTTTTAGCACCAGGGACCGGTTTCATGGAAGACAATTTTTCCACAGACGGGTTGGGGAGGAGGCGGAGCTCAGGCAGTGATGTGAGTGATAGGGGCTGTAAATACAGATGAAGCTTCCCTGGCTTGTCCACCACTCACCTCCTGCCGTGCGGCTCCCCACCTCTTCCTAACTTTCACAGAAGACACAGACATGGGGTGGGGAGTGGAGCTCTGCGGCCTGGTCCCTAACAGGCTGCAGGCCAGTACACGGCCTGGTGGTTGGGGACCACAGCAAAATAAAGGATCTGAGGAGTGCTTTATAAAAGTTTTTTCCACTTCTGAGGAAGTTAATGCAATGAGGTGACAGTGTCACATATGAAGATAGCATCTCAAGAAGAGGCTATCAAAAAAACTGAGGTCTTGCGGTATTCAAGTCAGTCAACCCCCTGGGATAGTATCAAAGGCAAACTTGCTTTAATACCAAGCTGCTCTTCATAATGAATATTTTGTGTATTACACTGAAATTCTTGAAAAACAATAAAGCCACAGACTCTGATGATGTTTAGATTTGTATACATCTTTTGTACATAATGTTAAAGAAATGAAGAAATAAAGGAAACTCCCTCTGGAAGTTTTTACCTTGTTGTTCTTAATAGAGTCACAGATAAGATGTAATGTTTTGTCTTACTAAAAAATACACTTTCGTGTCATGGCCTAGAATGTGAATGGCATGTTTTTATACAAAACACAGATATTTAAATGACAGTAGATCATACTGTGTATGAGTGTATGCAAGAGGAAGGACGGGAAGGAGAGAAAGGTGAGACAAACACTGGTTATTGAGAGATTGTGTATATAGGCCTGGAGGAGCCCATTTCTCTGATTTCAAAACCATGCAGACCTTTTTTGACCTGTTAGCTTATTAAAAAAAACCAAAAAAACATACAGACCATCCATTTTCTTTACATAGTCTTATTATTTATTTTTTTTTGAGACAGAATCTTACTCTGTTGCCCTTGGCAGAGTGCAGTGGCATCATCATAGCTCACTGCAACTTCAAACTCCTGGGCACAAGTGATCCTCTTGCCTCAGCCTCTTTGAGTAGCTGGTATGACAGGTGCACACCACCATGTCTGGCTAATTTTTCTATTTTTAGTAGAGATAGGTTCTCACTCTTGCTCAGGCTGGTCTCGAACTCCTGAGCTCAAGCATTTCTTCTGCCTAGGCTTCCCAGAGTGTTAGGATTATAGGCATGAGCCACCACGCCTGGTCTTTGTAGTCTTAATTATAGATCAGCACACAGTGTTTTGTTGCTGAGAAACACTGAAATCCTACGATTTTGAAAAATATATATTATAATTGATGTCTCAAGAGTGTATATCCTCTCTTTCCTCCCTGTTCCTTGCCTTTGTCATTCTTTTTTTTAATTATTATTTCAAAATACTAAGGGAGTACAAAAGGTTTAGGTTACATGGATCACTTTCGTAATGCTTGAGTCCTGGCTATAGGTGTGCATGTCATCCAAATAGAGTTCATTGTACTCATTAGGTGGGTTTTTGCCCCACCCCTTCTCCCCCGGCCCCCTGATAGATTTCCACTGAATTTTACTTCCCTGTGTGCACATGTGTGCTCATTGGTTAGTTCCAATTTAATAGTGAGTACATGTGTTGTTTTGTTTTTCCATTCTTGAGATACTTCACTTAGGAGAATGGTCTCCAGTTCCATCCAGATTGTTGCAAAACCCTTCATCATTCTTAACCATCAGTGTGCAATTAACTGAGACTGTGAGGGAGGTTTTTTGTTTTTGTTTTTTTTTGGTACCATAAACTTAACCAAGTGGTATGAGTTTTTTTTTCTTTATGTTAATTTTTGCTGAAAATTCTCAGGTCACAAGTATTTAGACGACTAGCATGTGTATGTAGTCCTTTGTGAATATTAAATCAATCTATTGAATTTCTCCTCTGTGTAAAATCAGTAAGTAAGTTGTATTTATGTTTAAATAGCATGTGTTTTAGTCATGGGAATAATGTGTTCCAAGAAATTTTCACTTTCTCCAAATAATTGAGGACATTAGTATAGCAGGGCCACATAATGTATCTTGGTAGTTAAGGAATTACCTTGATTATTTAAGAATACAGTAGATAGATTACTTTTGCTGTATGATAGGCAGTAGTTGTATCTAATAGTACTATAATAATTCAGTTTACAATTTAGAAAGAAAATATTTCTACACAATATTTTCTGATTAATGACACATTAAAAATCAGACTCTGTAAAGTATGAAAAACTAAAGCCAATCAGTGTTATCTGATAATGTCAGGAACTAAGGTATTCCACATGAAAGGATTTTTTTCAGAAAATGAAAATTAGGAACCATAACTCTAACAATTGTATTATAAATTGTAAAATTACTTTAAAAATGCTTTTACATATGTGTAGATATATTCATATATATAAAGAGGGACAAGAAAGAAAAATATTTTATATATTCAGAAAAGTACAGAAACTTTTAGTAAACACCTGTGTATCAACTCTATCAAACCCTAACATTTCTTCCTTGACTTCTCTAAGTATATGGATGTAGTCAGTCATTTAGAGATGATTTTGATTAATCGTTAAGAATGGAAAGCCAATTACTGTGCTGTGCTGTGACTAGCTTACTCAATTCTCTTAGAGCTAAGTGTAGCATATTCTTTGGATCCATCCCTTAATGCCACAGACTTCCCCTATTGTCTTCTTGTCTAAAGCAAGAATGGAGCAAAATTTTAAAATATTAATTAATTTTTAGAGATATGGTCTTCCTGTATTGCCCAAGATGGACTCAAACTCCTGGCCTCAAATAATCCTCCTGGTGCAGCCTCCCTAGTAGCTGGGAGTACAGGTGTGCATCACCATGCCTGGCTTGGAGCAGATTTTTTAAATGAGCAGCCTGTGTTTACATGTTACTCCTATGAAGCAAATGCAGGATTTGTGCCTAATAATTTTATTCCAGGTTACTGCAGATTATAATAGTTGAAAAAGACAAAATGAGATTTGAAATCTTGGCACTATCTCTGGTTTGGATAAATTATTTAACTGTCATGTGCTTTGTTAATACCTTTCCCTTAGGGAAGTTCTGAGAATTAAGTGAGCTAACATAAATATGTAGCACATAGAAGTTGTTCAATAAAGGTAACTTTAATATTAACTAGTCGCTGTTCAAGTAGTTGAACTTGCTAAAGTCTGATTTCTAGATGAGTAGGAGTGTTTCTGTACAAAAATGTTCAAGGCTTTTTTCCACCCCTTGCCCAATCAAAGCGGATTTTAACATTAAATTTCATTATCCAACTTGTGGAACTTCTGCTAATTGTTTTCATTGTAATCTTGATTTATTTTTATACCTAAGGTCTGATAGGCCCATAAGTGCTTTATGAACCTTAAACTAAGTGAAAATAGATGTTCAGATGAAAGGTATGTGGAGAAGTCAGTTTTTGGGCAATTCTAGAGAACTCTTGCCAGAACTGGTGTCTTTGTTTTGGTCTTCAGGGACTATTAAATGTGATTACTGAGTCATACTTGCTGTTTTCTCTGTCCCTTGACTGTCTCTTTTAAGACCCTGAAGTTTGCCAGCCATAGGATGTTTAAAAGACAGAGGAGGCCTTAGCCCAGGGGGAGTTTGTTTATTTAAAGAAAAAATAATTTAAGTTCAAACATAGTACCGTGTCATAGCTAGTTCAGTCATGTTAAGAGTTAGTGAGTTCTTTTGATTCTTTTCTGGTGGGCATGGCACCTAAAGGTAATGGATAATTTTGAAGTAAAATTTTCCTGAGATTACTGGGAACTTTATCATGTAATCCTAAACAAATCCCTAAAGAAATGGGAAGAAAAGGAATGTCATTTATTTTGCTAACTGTTGTTTTTTAATGGGACTCATTTAATTCACATCTTCCACCACTTATTTCTAGAGTTATGGTACAGATGATTTAAAATCAACCCCTCCCCCCCAAAAAAACCCCTCAAAAACCATACTGTAGTAGATACATCTTCATTAATTCTTTGAATTTGGGAACATAAGAGTCTTTTAAAGGGGATAGTATATTCTCTAGATGTTTAGACATAAAGAAAGGTCTGAAAATTGATGATGTTATTTTTGAAGATTATAGTCTCCAAAATTTATAATTTATTTTTCCTTATATGTTCTCTGCCAGATAAAGAAAACAGGCAGATATTTTAGGCTTGCCCAGGGTACTAGGGCAGATCTCTTTGATGAGATGACTTGTAAAAACCAAAACCTAAAGAAAGTGGAGGAATAAACTAGAGAGAGATCTGGTATTCCAGGCTAAGGGGGAAAAAAAAGTTCTGAGGCCCTGAAGTGAGAACATGCTTATGTTTAAGGAAAGGAAAGAGGCCAGTGTGGCTTGAATGGAGTGAAAAAGGTGAAGAATGGTGGGAGATGAGGTCAGAGAGATAGAGGAGGATAGCAGATCATGGTTGTTATGGGCCTTTGTAAGGACTTTGACGTTTAGACTAGTGAGCTGGATTCCACTGGATGGCTTGATCAGAAGAATGACATGATCTGACTTTCTTTTGAAAATGGCTAATATGACTGACTTGTTGAGGTAAAGGAGATAATGTAGATACAAAATACGGTGGTGTGGGTTATGGCAATAAGACTGCAAGTGGTAAAAGTAGTAATATTAGGAATATCTTTCAAACTGGAACTCCTAGGATGAACACTTCATGGGTGGTGATGAATACTTCTGTACATAAATTTCTAGTAGACCCATTTGTAATGATGTTAAGAATTAATCACTGGGTTCAGATTTTGCCAGCCTGATCCATCCATTATAAGGTTTCCTATTAACCTTTCACCTACTGGTTTTAGCAACCATTTATCATTTTTTAGTTTGTTATTTCACTAGGGGCTGCAAAATGGTGATTTTTTAAATCCTGACCTTCCTTCTACATTTATTATTTGGAGTCCTACAAAGAAGACTTCACATTTATTGATTGCTTGCTTACTCTGGGTACCTTTCATTTAGAGTTAGTGCCATAGCAACTCCAAGAGGTGATTATGAATTTTTGTGTATTTAGTGTTTCAATCAATAGTGGTAATTATCTTTTTGATGTTCACATTGACTCACCTTTGGCTAGTGGGCTACTTGGTTCCTTCAAGTTGGTCTCTGTGTCTCTTTTTTCCACAACTCTAGTAATCTTCAATAGCTTGCTTCCTAGCACAACACATGTCCCAGGAGTCTTGGTTGCTTTAAGTGGAAAATGGTATTTAGAGAACACAGTCTAGACTAGGAGTGTGCTTTGTGACTAGATAATCATTGCTTCAAAGCTTTTTTGGGGGCAGAGCAAAGAATTGATATTTATTAAAGTTATATAAATCATGAGTCCTTACTGGTATTCTTATTCACATGTCAAATTATAGGATTTTTACATCTGGGATTTTGTATTTGAATCTTTTTTCTCTTATGTTGCAAATCTTTGTTCCTAATGACAGATATTACCTGTTTGCCAGCATTTGTAGTAACAAAAACTGCTGAATGTAGTTGAAGATATTCTTTTAGGTTGGTTTTTTTTTTGCCTTTTGGATACATCCTGCTAAGGATATGCTCTTAAAATGTTTTAAAGTGCCTCAAAGTAATTTTATGTGTGGTTATGCCACCAAATAAATGTGTATAGTCTGATTCATTTGTTTCAGTTTCTTATTCTTACCGATTAGTTTTCCCTTTGAATTTATTTTGTATTTTAAATTATTTTAAAATGTGTTTCCAAAGTAAAAACTGTAAAACGAGGTATTTCCTGAGAAGTCTAGTTTCCATTCCTGTCTTTTCCACCCTGCTTCTCTTTTCTCCATAGAGAATCACTTGAAAATGGTTTTGGTTTATCCTTTCATTGTTGCTTTTTGAAAGGAAAAACAAAAGCAAATCTGTATTTATATTTGTATTCTCCTAAGTCTTTTTTTTTTTTTTAATACAAAAAGTAACATTTTATGGAATACTATTCAGCTATAGGATGTGACTTAGGGAACTACTTACTGAATTCCTTGAGGGTTGGTCCTGAGAACTGTTATAGTAGCAACTTTTCACTTTTTATGAAAGATTTCCTCCTATATTCCTAGCTCTCTCCACAAGTACCTCAAAAAGCATACATGTTTTAAAAAGAAAAAGGTCACCCATCCACTCTGTTTGGCAATATTTAGCAAAATTGCACATCCAACAATTCCCCTGCTTAGGAGTCTTTACCGAAGGTACAGTGATTACAAAGTGACGTTGCCTTTGTTCTGGTTCCTTGAACATTGGAGTTCATGTCTTTCAATTATGGTCTTTTGTTTATTGGGATGAAACAATAATGATGATGTTGGCATTAACATCAGTGGTGTTATTGTGAAAGAAGACATTTTGAGACTTTGCTGTTTTAAAATACTGTAAGGTTAAATATTTCATCAATTGAAGTTAAGTAATTCATCAATTTATTCATTGTTTAATTAAATATTTACTGAACACTCAAGGTATGGTATAGCCATTGTATTAGGTGCTTGAAAGATATTGGTAAATAAAACCAACAAAGATGCCCTTCTGGGGCTTACATTCTAGGTGAAAGGGGGAAATAGACAATAAACAAACATAATCAATAAACAATTTATTGTGAGACTGGCAAGGTGGCTCATGCCTGTATTCCTGGCATCTGGGAGGCCAAGGTAGGAGGATCGCTTAAGCTCAGGAGTTCGAGGCCAGCCTGAGCAAGAGCAGGACCCTTACTCTACTAAAAAAAAAAAAATAACAATAATAGAAATAATTAGCCAGAAACTACTAAACATAGAAAAAATTAGCCAGGTGTAAGGACACAGGCCTGTTGTCTCAGCTGCTCAGGAGGTGGAGGCAGGAGGATAGCTTAAGCCCAGGAGTTTGAGATTGTCGTTAGCTAGGCTGACACCACGGCACTCTAGCCCAGGCAACAGAGGAGACTCTGTCTCAAAAAAAAACCCCAAAACAAAAAATTATTGTATTCAAAATATGCAGTTTAAGGGCTCCCCTTCTATGCCTTCCCCCTTTCTCTCACGCTTCCCTGCCACCCCTTGCCCACGACCATCTCTGCTTTTTTTCACAGTCTGTAAATGGCACTCAGGAATTGCAGGGTGCCTCTGAGTGAAAGCATTGAGGAGTGATGAGGTCTGGTCCTGTGGGACAATAGCCTATCTTCTATCCCTTCCACCCCACCCTCAGTCTTGTTAATAATGTTTTTTATTAGAGGTTGTTCAAGAAGTGTTTTGATAGTTCTCTCTGGTCATGACAATTTAGGTAATTGTCCTTAAAGATTTTATGTTTTTTGTTACAATGTGTTGAAGAATAAGTTTCTTAATAATTGCACTTTTTTTCCAGAAATGACCATTAAGAAGTAGATGCCCAGATGCAAAAGTGATGAAAGAGTCCGTTTGTCATAAAGTAAGATGCAGCTGTGGCGTTTCAACCAGATTAGTAAGTGTGGCCAAATCTTTTGTAAAACTTTATAGTTATAGTTATTTTATCTACTTCAAAAAACATTTAATAAAAAATATGGAGGACATTTAAAAAGGTCACCTTGTATTTTTGGTTTTACTTTGTAGTACAAATTCTAGCATATAGCTCTACACCTTTTTTAAGAATCATAAAAATAATATAGAATCACAGTTGTAGAGAAAATATATGGAAAAGAGTCATTATATTGCCACAAACACAAATATCCAAATATAGTTACTCTTATAATTTTTGAATGGCTTGTTTTTTCTTTTAGTCGTTGTTCTGTATATTTTTAAAAAACATAATTTTGATCATAACGTTTTAAAGAGTATGTGTCTGGCTATCTTTTAAAATTAAATATGTTTCAGATGTTCTCTCTGGGATTAAAAATGTACTTTTGATATGGAATTTCTTATTTGGTTGGTAAAAATATTATGGAATTAGATGGGGGTGAAACTTTTTGAATATGTTCAAAAAACACTGATTAAAGGGATGAATTTTAGGTTATGTGAATTACACCAAAAAAAAAGTATCAGAATATCAAGAGTCTTGGAGAGAGTGAAACCCACTTGATTTATTGGTGTTTTAGAATATGAAAATGTGCCACACATCATTATGTATCTAGCAAAAATGATTTGATGTTTAGTCAGTAGAATAAGTATTTTTGTAATAATAAAAGTAATAAATTTTATAGGTATTTTTATAAAAAGTACTTTTATCATTAGAGACCTGTCTCTTAAGCTTTGGTAATATCAATGTCATAATTTGAATCTAGCATGTTAGCATTTTGTAGTTTTTTATTTTTAAGAGACTCTTTCGAAACTAACATTTTAACTTTCTACCTGAAATTTTTTTAGGAACAAAATTGTATCTGTTTTTCTCAGAAGAGAATTCCACAAGGTAAGAAATTGTTAGTATAGTAATACAACAAATGTAGTTGAATACAGGCTTAATTGCTCTTGATTTTTAAAACAATCTTTTCCCGTGTGTATTTCATATCTTTTCTTGATTATGACAAGATTCTCACAAATGTATTAGCTACTCTTTTATTACCTCAGAATTTACTATATAAGTGAGTTTAGGGAGTAGGGGGTTCATAGAAGCTGTCTCAGGGGATTTAAATTAACAGAGATTGTTTAGGTATGTTCCCACCTAAACACCTATATTTAGTTTAAAAGTAGAATGCTTCCTATCAGGTAGATAATAAAATAAAATATATCTGTATATATATAAAAGTGCCACTACATACATACATACATACATACATATATATATTCCTGAGTGATCATCCTTACAATGGATTTTGAGTCGTCATTAATTTATATTATTATATTTAGATTTCTGAAAGGTGAAATATTCAAATGAGTTGATTACTTGAAGTCAATTGTTTGGCAGCTTTAAGAAGTTACTTTGGTTAAATTTTCTTAGAAACTTTTTGGGATAGGTAGTAGTGATCACTGATTAATTAATTCAGCCTGTCAACTGGAAATATTTATAAAGTGAATTGTTCAGATCAATAACTCTATTTCTTATTTATTTTTCCTTTTCAATATCTCGTATCCTGAGGAGAACACACATTTTCAAACATACTTTTTTCCCTTATTTTTGAAACCACTGTGGATTTAGTTAATCGGGTCAGTTTTTATCCTCGTCACTGAAAATAAAGGGTTAAAATAAAAGGACCCACTAGCTGAGGAGGAGAATAGAAGAGCAAATCACCTAAGATTTTTTTCTTTTCAAGTTGCTTGTAAAACTTTTTTTCCCTATTTTTTTCTTCTATACTTCTAGGAGGTCAAAAAAGCGGTCCTGGAAGTCATGTGTAGCACTGTCTAATCTTCCAGGGCACTGCTCACGGGCGGTGAAGCAGTACTTCAGGAGAAATCCAGAGACTTCCTTTTTTGGACCACAGTGCTTAAAACAAAAGCAGAAGTTTCAAAAAATTTAATCTCAATGAATTTAATCTGTTATATCTTTGTCACTGTTCTTTTGGCAAATGAAATCTAAGTCTTCTATGTTAATACAATGTATGACACACACTGATAAATGGATCATAGTGTTTGGTACCCTTAGGGCTGCCCTGTGTTTGATAGATATTTATATTTTAAATGCCCTGCCTAGAGGGAAGACTAAAAATATGAAAGTGTATATATTTATTTGTATAGGTACCCAGAAGCTTTTATAATTTTTTATTTTTAGAGTGAAAAATATCAAGGGAAGATTAATTCACATTTATATAGTATTACCCTGCTACATAGTTAAAAATATCAAAAGGACAGTGGTGACTTAAAAAAAATAGTTGTACAATTTCAGAAAATGGCTGAAATGGTAAATTTTATGTTATGTATTATATTTAACCAGGATTTTGTTTTCATTTTTGGTTAATTATTATGAACGAGGATGACTTCATCTGACATCAGTTTTTAACCTCAAGTACAGGAGTGTTAATATGTCCCTCAATTTGTGTCATACCTATCACCATTGGTTTATTAAAGGACCTTTCTTCTATCCCTTTTATATTCATTTGCTATATATATGAGCTTTTAATGTGTTTGATGTATATTCTTTTGTTTGTCCTACAAAAAGTTTTATTATTTTATGTGCCTATATTTTAATTCATATAAAAGATAATACACGCACAAAAAAAGAGAGTATGCTACCCTAAACCATGCAAATATTACTTAAGAAACCTACAGAGAACAAAACACTCTTCTTGATCATACCAAACCTTAGAATGAAAGGATTTGACATATATAAATATAAAATCTAATTCTTGTACTCTGCTCCATTGTTCTCCTCCTTCCCCCTCCCAAGATCTGGCCATGTTGCTGAGTATTCATCTAGTTTGTTTTGTCTAACTGGTACATTGTACTCCAGGTTGATGTTTATGAAAATGAGGCTGTTAAATGTAACATTCCTTAAATCTGTGAGGCACACTGAAATGGGCATTTAAGAAAAGGCCAATTTGTGCTTGTTTCTTTCTATCAGAATTGAAGGTAAAGAAAGTGAATTAGGTCTGTGGAAGTTTAGAGTTAGAGAAAGAAATACAAACATCTGTTTAGAAGGTTGCCTATCTAACAGTTTGTTGGAACAGTCAGAGAAAAAGATGATGGAGGCTAACAAAAACGTGTTTTTCTTTAGAAATAGTATATTAAAAATGCTTAGGTATCAGTGTTAGTCCACAAAAACTTACTAGTTGAAAAATAATACTGGTAATATGGAATGTTCCTGTTACCTATTACTTTACTAATGTCTACATTATATTATATTTGAACATTGATCTTATTTCTCCTGCTACTTCCTTGAAGTAGAACATGCTCTTTGAATCCCCATTGCTGAATCTAACATGGAGTCAGAACTGAATACCGATACAAATGCAGGGTTCTAAATCTGGGGTACAGAAACACAATTTCCTCTATAGTGGTACAGTATCAGAAGGAGCACCTTCTGTCTGATCCGGTCACTAGAAATTATCAGAGAGTGGGAACATTAGAAGCTATAAGTTTATGGTGATAGTATTCCCAGTACTAGTGAAGAGAAGAGAGACAGAGTGTGTCTTGTGAGAGGATGGATTTGGTCCTGACATTAAGTAGGGGATAATGACAGGAATCATCAGATCTGGGAGGATCTTCCATTGATGGAAAGAGTTACAGGTACCTTGTTGGAAGCAGTTTCTTTAAGTGTAAGGTGAGCATCTTAGGGACACTTAGTTCTGGGGGTTAGGAGGAAATGTGGAACTGATTGAGTAGTGGAATAGAAAAATGGAAGTTTCTCGGTCTGTTTGTGCTGCTGTAACAAAATACCACAGACTGTGTAGTTTATAAACAACATAAATTTATTTCTCCCGTTTCTGGAGGCTCAGAAGTCTAAGGATCAAGGTGCTAGGAGGTTTGGCTGTCCGGTGAGGGTTCCATCCTCTGGAGGGGAAGAATACCGTATCCACACATGGCAGAAGGTAGAATGGCAAGTGAGTACGTGACTGAGTGAAGCTTCTTTTAAAAAGGCCTGAATCCTATTCGCAAGGAATGAACCCTCATGACCTAAACACCTCTTAAAGTCCCCACCTCTTAATACTATCACATTGACCATTACATTTTAACACCTGAATTTTGGAGGGGGGACACATTCAAACCATAACAGGAAGGTAATTCACATGTCTGCTAAAAAGTTAAGCCCCAGGCTGAGGGTTTTTGAAAGAAGTAGTTATTTATATATTTATTAACACATACAATCTTTAGTGGGAAGAGTAGAAATTCTTGAAGTTGATATTGACCTGCTATTCCATGTATTGTTGTGAATACTCCCCCATCCTTTTTAAAAAATGATAATTCAGAGAATTAGACATTAGGTAACATAGTCCCTTTCTCCAGTTTCTGTAATTTTTGAGTCTTCCATATGGCATAGTAATTTCATTCTCACTTTAATACATTACCACATCACTGCATAAGTAGAACAGATAGTATTCTCAGTTTACAAATTAGGAAACTGGTAGTAGAATTGGCTTTAGGTTCTTTTCACTAATCTATACTGCTACCCTGCCAACTGATACTTTACCTTATACAGAAGATGTAATTAGTAGGATAGTCTTAGCTTGAAAGAAGTGTTTCTAACCAGGAGGAACCTCATAGCCTGAGAATTTTAAAAAACACACGTACACAAAAATATAAACAATGAATAATGTAGGTGGTATTCATTTAACCTTAAGATTCACTAAAGGAACGTTTATTAAATTAATATGGATTTGGTCCACCTCTGTTATGTAGAAAAGTATTTCATAAATGTTTACAATTTAGAACAAATGCCATAAATTTAGGTATTTTTAGTTTTGAGCATGCCTGTTTACTTTCCTTAAAGGTTAGGTGTCTAGTTTTGATAGATGGGAGATTAGAATTCCTTAGTGGATATGAAACAGCAATTTGATCTCACATATTTAAAAATGTAGTAATCCCTCCGCCCAAATTGTTTATAGTGTAAAAATCAGATATACTGGATTATAAACCAGTGTCTTTTATCCTGAGAGGCTTAATTTGGTTTAGACCGAGCTCTAATGGTATAGGCAGAGATCTAGATTGGTTTTGAGTAGTCCTGTGCTATTCTAGGTCATTCTAGGTCTGGAGGGTCTTCAGATAAACTAACCACTCGGTTTCAATGCCTGGCTTACATTTGAACCTGTAAAAAGATTGTGAGAGATTTCACATGTGTGTGGTAGAAAAAAGGAATGCAGACGGATAGTCTATTTAATACCTTGGAGTTATGGGACTTTGAAATTTAGCAGTGTTTTTGTTGTTCAAAATTAGACTATAATATTAATATTAAAAAGACACAGGTCTTCTGACTTTGATTTCTTATTCTGTGTCAAGGCTACAGGTATTACAGTTCAATTTAAAGTTGAGCTTTATCCACAAAAATGTGGTTATGTTTATAGTTTTATAAAAGACAATTCTTTTAGGTACCTTTTTGTTTCATGTTCCCCTCTTAGAGTTCCATATGAGCTGGCTTGATTTTATTTTTTCAGCTACTTGCTTTTAGATTAAAAAAAAAAATTTAGAATAGGTGGAAACTCAACACAAATTGCTGCTGCAGAACAAAAGTGCTGATCAAGTTAAATCAACCCCTATAATGTGTATTGAAAGGAAAACCTCTCCTCTCTCCCCCAATTTGAAGAACAAGCATTTTCCCTGCCAAGAAGGACTGACTTTAAATGGACCAGCTGTCCATATTAGGAGCATAGGGTTGCTAAGGTAACTATGGCTGTTTGGAGAAGAATGCAGCTGAGAGGGCAAGTTCTTGATGTGTGAGCTGAGGGAAGGAATGTGGTGTGATTGTGCATCATTTCTCCTAATCACATGCTCACAAAGTGCTGTGTGGGCAGCATGTAGAAACTACAAACGCTGGCACTTGTGTGTGGTTAAAATAATTTATTTTCATGTGAGCCAGGCTTACAGTTCAGATGAAAAATGTCTACCGTGTGTGTGTGTGTGTGTGTGTGTGTGTGTGTGTGTGTGTGTGTGTGTTTGGGGTTAAGGGGGAAAGTGCTTTGACAGTAGATCAAATGGGAATGAATTTATTTTGCTTTATGGACAAATAAATACTTTCATTGTTTTTTTTAAAAAGTATACATCTTGGGATAAGTGTTGTCTTTCTGATTTATACTGTTCAGTCATACATACAATGTTAATAGTTCCTTAAGTAAATGATGTGTTCCTTGTAATTGTGTATTTCTCTGGCACTTTAATTTCAGAATTATTTGGGAAGTCCTAAAAAGATGTTGTCTACTTAGTCCGTTTCTTTCCTTTTTTAAAAAAAGTTCTCTTTTCAAGGGAGATCTTATCTTAATGCATTGAGTGCTTCTTTCTTGAAGCATCCAAAGATAGGTTCTGGCATATCCGACAAGTAAGTAGCCTATTTGGTAAAAATGATTGAAGGACAGTGAGGAGAGTCAAACTAATATTCTACTTAACCTGAGACCTATTTAGATTTTACCATGGGCGTCATTGCTAATACTTGAAATGAGATCTAGATACAGGTATTGATACAGACACTTACTGAACCATATGTTATTTTTGTTTTTTGTACTTGTTTCCAAATCCCTACAATAATGTGTTGGTCTTAAATGAGGGCATAAATGTGTAATATGCTTAAGATGTGAAGTACTTGGAACACTGGCAGCCCTGTATTACATTAGCATCATATTGTCTTTATTTTTGAGACAGAATCTCATTATGTTGCCCTGGCTAGAGTGCTGTGGCATCAGCCTGGCTCACAGCAACCTCAAACTCCTGGACTCAGGCAATCCTCCTGCCTCAGCCTCCTGGGTAGCTGGGACTACAGGCATGGGCCACCATGCCCGGCTAATTTTTTACATATACTTTTAGTTGGCCAGTTAATTTATTTCTATTTATAGTACAGACAGGGTCTCACTCTTGCTCAGGCTGGTTTTGAACTCCTGACCTTGAGCGATCCACCCGCCTCAGCCTCCCAGAGTGCTAGGATTACAAATGTGTGCCACTGTGCCTGGCCTATGTTGTCTTTTCATAATCAGTCTACTTTCTTTGGCATGATTGTTCTTTAATTGATTAATTTGTAAAATACAGAGGGAAATTAAAGGTTTGAAATAATTTGATCTCTGAATTAAGTTGATTATTTGGCATTTCTCATGTATATCTTGATAACTTTGCGGTGGCGTTCTCTGTAACTCGCCCCCTCCTACCAATACAGCAGAATATAATCGGTTTACAATTATCTCACAACAGTCCTTCATTTTAATAGAGTTAAATATATGCTTTTTTCCTTAATAGTTTGTTTATCTTAAGAAATCCTTTCCTACCCTGGAGGTCATACAGATATTCTTCCTTATGTTAGCCACTGAATGCTTTATGGTTTTGCCTTTCATATTTAATACTTAAATCTCCTAGAAAATGGTATTTTTGAGAGTGAGAGCTAAGGCATACTTCATTTTTTTCATATGGATAATTGTTATTCCAGTACTGTTCATTGAAGTAGTCCTTCATTTTCTCCCTGATCTGCAAAGCTCCTTATGCCATAAATCAAGTTTTCATATATGGGTAGTTTTGTTTTGATACTCTTCTGTATCATTGTTCTGTTTGTCCACCCCTGAACCATATTGTACTCTTTAGACATCTGCAGATATTCATAGTTTTGGAGTTTTTTGTCTTGTTCCTGATCACAAAAGAAATGCTTTCAACTTTCACCATTAAGAATGATACTTGTTCAGTAGATTTTTTTTTGTTGTTTTAGACATCCTTTACCAAGTTAAGGAAGTTTCATTCTATTCTTATTTGCTAAAAGTTTTGTTTTGTTTTGTTTGTATTTTAAATCATAAATGGAAATTGAGTTATATTGAAAGGCTTTCCATTTCCTAACTCTAGAGATGATCAAAATTTTTTTTTGTATTATCTGTTGATGTGATCAGCTACATTAACTTGCAGTTTAGGCTAACCAAGCATTCTTGGGATAAACCCAATTTAGATTTTCTTTTTTTATAAATCTGGATTTGGTTAGCTTATATTTTGTTTAGGATTTCTATTCTATTTCATGAGTCAGGTTGGCCTGTAATTTTCTTTTTTTTTGCGACAGAGTCTCACTGTGTTGCCCAGGCTAGAGTGCCATGGCGTCAGCCTAGCTCACAGCAACCTCAGACTCCTGGGCTCGAGCAATCCTTCTGGCTCAGCCTCCCAAGTAGCTGGGACTACAGGCATGCGCCATGCGCCACCATGCCTGGCTAAATTTTTCTATATATTTTTAGTTGTCCAATTAATGTCTTTCTATTTTTAGTAGAGACGGGGTCTCGCTCTTGGTTAGGCTGGTTTCGAACTCCTGCCCTTGAGCCATCCGCCTGCCTCGGCCTCCCAGAGTGCTAGGATTACAGGCATGAGCCACTGCGCCCGGCCTGTAATTTTCTTTTCTTATATTGTCGTGGCTAGATTTTTTAAAAACCTTTCTTTTTTAATGAGGTTTTCTAAAAAACATTTTTTAATTGTGGTAAAATACACATAAAATTTACCATTTTACTCATTTTTAAGTGTACAGTTCAGTAGCGTTATGTATATTGTTGTGCGGCCAATCTCTACAACTTTTAATCTTGCAAAGATGAGACTCTGTACCCATTAATCTTCCATTTCCTCTTGCCCCCAACTTCTGGCAACCATCATTCTCCTTTATGTTTTTATGAGTTTGACTACTCTAGGTACCTCAAATACGTGAAGTTATACAGCTTTGCCTTTGTGTGATTAGCTTATTTCACTTAGCATAATGTCTTCAAGTTTTGTGCATGTTGCAGCATGTTTCAGATTTTCCTTCCTTTTAAAGACTGATTAATATTCCATTGTATGTATATAATTTTGCTTATTGGTTCCCCCACTGATGGACACCTTGGTTACTTCCACCTTTTGGCTATTGTGAATAATGCTGCTATGAACCTGGGTAGGCAGATATCTCTTCAGCATCTTGCCTTTACTGCTTTTGGGTATATATCCTGCTACATCATATGGTAATTCTATTTTTAATTTTTGGAGGAATTACCGTACTGTTTTCCACAGCAACTGCACCAACAGTGCACAAGGGTTCCAATTTCTCCACATCCTCGCCCACATTTGTTATTTTCTGTTTTATTGATAGCAGCCATCCTAATGGGCATGAGATTGTATCTCATTGTTGTTTTGACTGTCATTTCCCCAGTGGTTAGTGATATTGAACTTCTTTTCATATGGCTTGTTGGCCATTCATCTATCTTCTTTATAGAAGTGTCTATTCAAGTCCTTTGGCCATTTTTTAATTGGCTTATTTGTTCTTGTTTGTTTGTTTTTGGTTGCTGAATTTGTATGAGTTCTTTATATACTCTGGATATTAACCCCTTATTAGACACATGATTTATAAATATTTTCTTCCATAGGTTGCCTTTTTACTCTTGGATAGTTTCCTTTGGTACACAGAAGTTTTAAATTTTTATATAGCCTAGTTTATCTGTTTTTACTTTTGTTGCCTATGGTTTTTGTATTCAACTCAAGAAACCATTGCCAAATTTAATGTCATAAAGCTTTCTTCTGTTTTCTTTAAGAGTTTTATAGTTTTAGGTTTTACTTTTAGGTCTTCAATACATTTTGAGTTAATTTTTGTAGATAATATGAGTTAGGGGTCTCCCTTCATTATTTTGCGTGTGGAAATCCATTTGTCCCAGCACTGTTTGTTGAAGAGACTAGCTTTTTACATTGAATTGTCTTGGCACTCTAGTTGAAAATCAGTTGACCATGAATGTATGTATGGGTTTATTTCTGGACCTTTGGTTCTTTTCCATTGATCTATATATCTTTCCTTATGCCAGTACCACACTTGATGACTTGATGCTTGGTGGTGGTAGTCTTGTTATAATAGTAAGTTTTAAAATAAAAAAACTGTGAGTACTTTTTTTTTTTTTTTTTTTTTGGAGACAAGGGTCTTGCTCTGTCACCCTGGCTAGAGTACAGTGGCATCTTCCTAGCTTGCTGCAACCTCAAACTCCTGGATTCAAGCAATGTTCCTGCCTCAGCCTTCCGAGTAGCTGGGACGTGCCACTGCACCTGGCTGATTTTTCTATTTTTTGTAGAGATGAGGTCTGCTTTTGCTCAGGCTGGTCTCCAACTCCTGACCTCAAGTGATTCTCCTGCCTCTGCCTTCCAGAGTGCTAGGATTATAGGCGTGAGCCACGGCTCCTGGCCTGTACTATTTCTTTTAGAATCATTTTTAATAGATTGTATTTAAAAAATGTTTTTTCAGAGTTTGTTTTCAAATTTATTGCTATAAAATTGTCAGTAATACTTTCTTACCAGTTGAATCACTGTAAAATCTAATTATGGTCCTTCTCATTCTTTATTACTGTTTTCTCCTCAACTAGTTTTTCCAGAGGCTTATTGTTTTAGTTACTCTTTCAAAGAATGAACTTTTGGCTGTCAATCATCTCTATTGTAAATCTTTCTCTGTTCTTTTAATTTCTGCTATTATTTTCTTTCTCCTTCTCAAAACTTTTAGTTTTTTTCCTGTTGTTTTTAAAAACTTTCACATTTGGATTATTATTCTTTAAATTTGACTCTAAGTGCCATCTCAGCTGTCTCCCCATAATTTGGGATGTATAATATTCTTGGTTTTGTTCATTTTAAAAATAGTTCTTATTTGCCCCATGAATTATTTAGAAGTATATACTTAGTTTCAAAATGTAAAACTTTTTTTAGATATAAAATTTTTTGGTAATGCAATTCCAATTATTCCATGGTCAGCATTACATATATGTCAATAATGTATCTATTCAAATCTTCTGTGTTTGTTTGTTTTGGTTTTGTTTTGAATTCAAGTTTGGTTTTATTTTGGGACTACTCTATCAGTTTCTCTACTGAGAAAGACATGTTAATGTCTCACCATGGTGGTATGTTTGTCAATTTCTCCTTGTAGATGTGTTAATTTTTACTTTATTTTGAATCTATGTTGAGTACATTAATAATAAACCAAAATAATATAACAAAATATTAAAACAATTTAGAATGTTTTATATTTTTGTTGAATTGAACTTTTTAACCTTATGAAAGGGTCCTCTATCCAAAAGTGTTTTTAGTCTTACAGTTTTTTTTGTTGTTGTTTTGTTGTTGTTGCTGTTTTCTTGGATTAATATAGCTACTCTAGTTTACTTTTGGTTAGTATAGTATTTTGTATTCTTTAGCTTTTCATATATTTTGGTTTGTGTCTAGTAAACAGAGTAAGGTTGAGTTTTGTTTTTGTTCTTAATGGCAGTGTTCACTGGAGAATTTTGATCAGTTGTGATTACTGATAGATTCAGATTTATTTCTATCCTTGTCTGTGTTCTTTCTATTTATCCTACTCTGCTTTTCTCCCATTTTTGCCATTCTTTTGTATTAAGTGTGTGCATACCTTCATGTGTGCATGGTTTTTTCTCATTTTGTCTCTTTTCAACACCTTGCATGCGTGTACATGCACACATATTTATAAGGTAATACATTCTTTATTCTACTAGTGGTTATCCTAGATGTCTTAACATGCATATTTTCTTAGGAAAAATCTAAATTAATCAGACTCTTTAACCTATTTCTGAATAATATAGTAACTTAGAATGCTCTGATTGTCTTCTTCCCAACTGGTAACACTATTGCTTATTATCTTAGTTTTAGCATATTCTTCTTTTGCACACACACAGAATTTTAGAGAAATTATTGTTTTAGGCAGTCAATTTTTGTTTAAATTTATTTTACCTAGTTACTATTTTCTTTGCACATTGTTCCTTTTTGGATCTGAGACCTTCCTTCTGTGTTAGTTTTTTTCCTACTTGAAGTGTGTTAATTTAGAATTTCTTTTGGTGAAGACCGTTTGGTGAAAAAGACATTTTTTTCTTTATCTGAAGATGTCTTCATTTCATCTCCATGCTTAAAAGGTAGTTTCTCTGTGTGTAGAATTCTAAGTTTTCTCATCACATTGAAGACATTATTCCAGTCCTTTGACTGCCAGTGTTGCTGTTGAGAAGTCTTGATTGCCCTTCCTTTGTAAGTAATCTCTCTTTTATTTGGCTGTTTTAAGCCTTCTTTTTTTTTCTTTTAGTGTTCTCCAGTTTTATGTAATGTATTGAAGTGTTCTTTATTCATTTCATTTTACTATTTTATTTTTTGTAATCCTTCTTGGGATTCTTTGGGCTTCCTGGATCTGAGGAAAATGATAATGTATTTGAATAATTTTGGAAAATTCTTGACAATTATCTCTTTGAATAATGCCTCTTATTTTCTCCTTCTGTAACTCTAATTAGACATATAATCTATTTTCCATGTCTCTTACCTCTTTTCATCTTTTTTCTTCTCCACAAACTCATTTGAGTTGGCTTATAGTTATAAATTCTCAAAGGAGATTTTTTTCTTCTTTCTGCCAGCACCAAAGTCAAGCAGGCAAGTTTGCTTGCTGTCACCTTCTACATGGTAGGTTTACTGCTCATTCAGTTATGCTTTGCAGATTTAGCCCTTTGGGTTTTCAGCTGTATATAAGGGAGTCTTAGAATATACGTCTGTCTCCCGCAGTCTGCAGTTTTCAAAGCAGTGTTGTGAGGTCACCTTAAAGTCAAGAGCCAACTCCCATAGCTTTTTACAGTTGTGCCAAATTAGGAAGAAGTTTAAAAATATTAAAAAACAATTTTTTTATATAGTATTGGAGATTCAGGCAATAGAACCCATCTGGGCTTCCAACATACCATGTTGCCAGAAATAGAATTCCTTGATCCATTTCAGGTAACATACATTTTAGGTAAGGTTTATATAAGAAATACAGAACAAAATTCTAATTGGCGGACCCCCATTTTTTTCAAAAAATGTTCTGACTATAAGTTTGCTGAATTCATGCCTTTTTATATGTTGAGGCTAAAATAAAATGGTGAAAGGGTGTGTATGTGTGTGTGTTTTAATTTCCTGCTTTAACTAACTAACTTTAGGTTTATGTTGAATTGGATTAAGATGGGTTCTACT
The DNA here is from genome assembly GCA_963574885.1 of Lepilemur ruficaudatus. NCBI lineage: Eukaryota > Metazoa > Chordata > Mammalia > Primates > Lepilemuridae > Lepilemur > Lepilemur ruficaudatus. The sequence goes on along the minus strand of CAUYRT010003153.1, from coordinate 5,888 downwards.
GAACTTTCTTAAAATTTGTGCCGATGAAAACAATCATGCTTTCTTCAGATAGGGAGCCCTTTCATGGGTAGCAACAAGGTAAGGGAAGAGGTAATTATATCAAGGTATTCTGAATAAGGGTGACAGGAGAGTTGTGCATTCATCTCCCCTTTAATGCAGACGATTAGTAGTAAGTCAAGGGCAACATTATAGGCCATCTTTGTCTTACAAATTGATTGTTACAAGAGATTTGTTAGTAGACTGTCAGAACGAATGTGTGACGGCACACCAAGCATGACTGCATTTAATATGAAATATATAAGAAAAACTTGGTTAGGATTTTTTACCTCAATTTTTTTCTTTTGAAATGATACTGGGAGCATCTTTGTCATGTAGAGTGGCTTCCCCCTTCCTTGAGCACTGTAGCCAATGCTTTTCCATGGAAACATGGAGGTGGGTCCTTTTAGGCTACTTGGTTCCCAAACAGCCTTTCACTATATCATGCTGCCCTGCTGGCATTATTGGAGATTGATAATGCCTTCTATTGAAGAAATTTAGAATGCTAAAAATAAAGCCTTTTATTTTAGATTCTAATGTAATATTTAAAGTACATTTAGGTAGCAGAGATATATGCCATTTGTCAGTTATATGAAAATTAAAATCTTGCTTGAGCCATATTGTACTTTTTATCTAGAAGGTTAATAGTTTCAATCAAAATTTGTAATTTGTGTGGGGAAAATGTAAAATTTTTAGTCTTCGACATGGGTATTTTTTATACCTAATTATATGAAATTAATATTCTTTGTTAGCTAACTGATGAATTAAATTCAAAGACTTTTTTTAAAAGAGGATTTAAAGTAGACAGCTTTTCAGCCAGTACTGGTGAAACATTTTGAAAGTAGGACAGAATAAAACATCTTAGAAATTCCAACTGTTTTTTGTCCTTAAAAAAAGAAGAAAAGAAATATTCTTACAGTTGCTTTCAAATTATAGTTTATCATAAGTTGTGCTCAGAGGGAATAGCTGACCTGTGCTGTAATTGTGAATGTGGCTCTTCAGAACTACCTTCACCATGGATGATTGATATCCTGAGTTTAAGAGCAAGATAAATCGGAAGGAAAACAAACCATGAAACCTTGAGGGTAAGAGTGCATTAAAATGGTAGAGAGGAAAAACTAAGCATTCTAAATTTAGCTTCCGATTAAATTTTGATTAATTTCTTCTCCTTCATTTCTCCATTTGAAAAAGGGGGGAAATAGTTTCCAGAAGTCTGCATTATGAGATTGTTCTTTTTTTTGAGATAGAGTTTCACTCAGTTGCCCTGAGTAGAGTGCTGTGGTGTCAGCCTAGCTCACAGCAACCTCTAACTCCTGGGCTCAAGCGATCCTCCTGAGTTAGCCTCCTGAGTAGCTGGGACTTACAGGCATGTGCCACCACAGCCAGCTAATTTTTCTATTTTTTAGTAGAGATGGGGTCTTGCTCTTACTCAGGCTGGTCTCGAACTCCTGGTCTCAAGCAATCCTCCCACCTCGGCCTCCCAGAGTGGTAGTTTAACAGGCGTGAGCCACCGTGCCTGGCCGAGATTGTTCTTAGATCAATATTTAACAAGGGCTCCAAAGAATATCAGTCTTGGATGCTCTGAAATCCTACCACCTGATTGTAACTGTCTTCTAGCATCTGGGAAGGAGCAAAGAAAAGATAGTCCAAACAACTTTTCATTAGTGTTATTTGTAATGCATCAGTAGTTCTTTCGTTGACTGTATACCATATTTCATGGATTCAAAGAGACATTTCCTAATTTTATTCACTAAAATTTGGGTGTATCTTACAGTTAGTGGCAGGTTACAGTTATTAATAAATTGACAACTTTTTTGTATTTCTCAGTAGTGTATGATATGTTGGTCTTAAAATCAGTCATTTCTCAGCTTTGATGAAAAACTGTAAGTATTCAAAATGATAATAATAATAAATGGTATATTAGTTATTCCTGAGGATCACTTTTTTTGGTAGCCTCTACTTTCTTAAACATGACCAAGAACTAGAAAGTAAGCAAAAAGGGCTTCTGATGCTTAACATCACGGTTACAGAACTCATAAAGTAAAAGCCAGCCACTTTAACATGCAAAATCACTTTGGCTATGAGTATAGGGCCTTACTTTTCATCTTATTAAGAATAATCTGGGCATCTTATTACAGAGTCTATGAGGATTCAAAAGAGTAAACTAAAAAAGAATGCATACAAATGTTTATTAAGTGGCAATTCTAGAACCTACTGTATTCTCAGCTGCGAATGAGGGTGACCCAAAAAAAAACTAAGAATTAAAAACTTTAAAAACTGACCAGACATAGTGGCTCACACCTATAATCCTAGCACTTTGGGAGGCTGAGGCAGGAGGATCACTTGAGGCCTGGAGTTCAAGACCAGCCTGTAGAGACCTCATCTTTCCAAAAAAAAAAAGGCAAAAACAAAACAATAAATAAAAAGTTAAAAACTATTTTTAAAAAGCAACACAAAACTCAGAACAGGCTCTTAGAGCTATTTTAGGAGGAGCAAACAGCCTAACACTGCAGCTTGGAAGAGATTCTTTATCAAAGTGCAGTCTGTCTGATTCCACTGGCACATTCTTTGAGGGACAAAATGTATTTTATTTTTTAAATTTTCATTGAAGTACATTTGTTAGTTTCCTTCTCTTACGGCTTAATGGAGTCACTAGAACATGTTTTGCCCTGAAAATATCAAGGAAAAAAAAAAAACTTTTGTAGAGGCATCTGTCAGACATCTGAAATAGTATTTGATTCTATAATCCAGTGATCTCTAGACCCTGATAATTCTACCTATTTTGCTGAATGGTACCAGGGTTCCAGTTTTTAGGTTTTAGGACTAAGGACTGGGCATGGGTGGTTTGAAGGTGTTAGGAAGAAGTAAGGTAGGAAAACTCAGGGAACACACAGTGGTACTGAAGAGTGTCTCTAGAAGTTCTCACTGGACAGTTGTGTACCAGGTGTGCAGCGGTATTATTCTTGTTTGGAATAAACCTAGTCTTTGTATCTGTATAAATTCTTAGTACTGGGAGCTTTTCAGGACATTCCCTTAAGACTGAATTCTGAGCATAGTTTTGCTGGCCTTAGGCACCTTTAGCCTGAGAGTGGATGTTAAGTTCTGCATATTGGCAGGTTTCCAGCATTTACTAATTAGGTTTTGCCTACTTAAATTCTCCTGGCACTTTCTCTTGGCCACTGTGTTCTTCACAGTCTGCCCTAACCTGTTTTGTATGTAGTCTGCCTTTGGGCTCTGCTTAGACATTTACAGTTTTTCTTCCTAAAGAAACCTTTAATAAGTATTGATTTGTATATTCTTTAGTTAATTATTGATTATAAAAGCAATTCACGTGGTATAGAAAATACAAAGAGAAAAAATTCTTTTCATTCTACCACCAAGTGAATCAATATTAATGTTTTAGTGTGTGTTAGTTTACTCTTTTTTCCCTGAGTTTATGTATTTTCTGGGGGGGTAGGGGAGAGAAAAATAAGTGTAAATGTTATTTTTTAAAATGCAAATCCTCTCAAGTTTGGTACTGGGCATATGAAGAGCAACTTTTAAAATAAACTTTTTTTTTCAGCACAAGTTTAGAATGACAAAAAAGTTGCAAAGGTAGTACAGAGATTCCCATATACTCTTCACCTAGCTTCCCCTAATGTTAACATCTTACATAACTGTGGTGCATTTGTCAGAACTAAGAAATAAACACTGGTACAATACTATTAACTAAACTACAGACTATTTGAATTTCATCAGTTTTTCTACTAATGTCCTTTTTCTGTTCCAGGATCTCACCTAGGATACCATATTACATTTAGTGGGGTTTGCTTTTTTAAATAACAGTTTTTGTCCTTTATTTTCTGCTTAACTTTATATCATGAACATTTTTTCTCTGTCATAAAATATTTTTTGAACAATGCTTATTAATAGCAGCACAAAAGTTAATCACATGGATAGATGTACTGTGATGCAAAATTTTCTGGTTAACTTTTTTTGATCAGTATTTTGTGAAAGTGGGACGGGTTAGCAAATATATATACAGTAGACCCTTGAACAACATGGGCTTTGAACTGCGTAGGTCCATTGTTTTTCTAACCAAACAGTAGTGGGGGGGTGGTGAAATGCGTGTGTACAGAGGGCTGACATTTCATATATGTGGATTCTGCAGGGCCAACTGTAGGCCTTGAATATGGGTGGATTTTAGTAGATGCAGGGGTTCCTGGAACCAATACCCCACATATATCAAGGGGTGACTATATAGAACATTCTCATTAGTGGTCAGGTGAGTCAGGTGAGTTGTTTTGTGCTAGATTTTAACCATAATTTTGAATGCTTTGCTCTAAAAGTAGAAAATAAAGAAGCAAATTTAGTTTCCTTTGAGAATATGTTTAAGAGCATTTTGGATTGATTTAAATGCAGAGACTGATGAGCTTTTCATGAAACAATTTGGGGGTTATTTAGGGTTGCCTGGCATTTGGCTTAGCTTATTTTGAGCAGCAGATTGTATTTGTATATACATGCACATTTTATATACCCATAGTCAATATTTAGGCTTTTAATACTAGTTTAATAACTAACATATCCACCTGATTGTGGAAATACAGATTTACAGCAAATTCTATTTATATACTTCTGTATTCAGTTTTGATAAATACCTTTTTATTTACTTCTCTGTTATCCATTGTTAGTGTTTATTTAGTTCTACTTAAGGATATTATATAAAAAATGAAGGTAGCTAGGCACAGTGACTCATGCTTGATCCCAGCACTTTTGAAGACTGAGGTTCCAGGATCACTTGAGGCCAGGAGTTGAGACAAGCCTGGGCAACATAGCAAGACCCATGTCTCTACCAAAAATTTAAAAAATTAACTGGTGTGGTGGTGCATGCCAATAGTCCCAGCTACTTGGGAGGCTCAGGCAGAAGGATCGCTTGAGTCCAGGCTTTCAAGGTTGCAGTGAGCTGTGATCACTCCACTATACTCCAGCCTGGGTGACAATGAGACTGTGTCTCTTTAAACAAAAAATAAAGTGGGGGTTGAGGGGCGGATAAAGCCATAAAGTCAAATGCTATTTAAGAATTCTTAGGTATACGATATTAAGGAAATTATTATAAAATTCATACTTGAGGTTTTACCTCCTCCTGTTGCTCAGTTTAGTAAAATTTCATTAACTAAAAGCACAGGTGTAAGATTACAAAAACTGAATTGATTTTAAGTTACTCAGTGATTATAGTAAGAAGAATATGGCATTTTTTGAGAAATAGCAGTTCCTTTGAATTTCACAGTATTTTTTAGTAAATGGGTATTGGGTTAAAGGTTTTGTATGATATGTGTTTTTTTGTAAGCAAGTATTCATTATGTTAAGAGTTCAGTCCCTGATAGGGAATTAGTGTCTATTAGTAAATTTATAAACTAGAGGTTTATTATGAGGGTTAAGTGATCATTTATTAATTTGACACAGTTGTAAGAATTAGTATATAGAAATCATAGTTGAGTTAAAGAATACAAACATGGAATTCTGATATACAGTGTTTATAGAAAACTTGTTTCTATAAGATCTAATATATTCATTAAATATATTTGAGTTAATGACAAATGCTTTCTAGAGAATGCCTATACTTTCTTACTACTACCTTAAATTCACACCTCTGCTTTCTGTGGTGCAATCTGTAAATTTTTTTTTTTTTTGAGACAGAGTCTCACTCTGTTGCCCGGGCTAGAGTGCCGTGGTGTCAGCCTAGCTCACAACAACCACAAATTCCTAGGCTCCAGCAATCCTTCTCCCTCAGCCTCCCAAGTAGCTGGGACTACAGGCATGTGCCACCATGCCCGGCTAATTTTTTACATATATTTTTAGTTGGCCAATTAATT
>CAUYRT010003149.1:0-68984 GCA_963574885.1 Lepilemur ruficaudatus | reverse complement strand
AAGTCAGGTGATTTGTTCATGTGTAAGGAATACCATTGATTTCCTACACTGTGTCAATTTGCCCTTTCTTCCTTCCTAATAAAATCCTGATCCTGTTAAAATAATACCCCTCATCCACACAACCCTCAATCCCAGTTCTTGGCATTCACAGACAACAATAAGTCTAAGCCAAGGATAGACAAACATTTTTTTGTAGAGGACCAGATAGTAAATATTTTAGGTTTGTGGGCCATATGGTCTCTGTTTGCTATGGTTTCAATGTGTCCCCTAAAGCAGCAGTCCCCAATCTTTTTGGCATCAGGGACCATTTTCATGGAAGACAGTTTTTCCATGGACCAGTGGGGGAAGAGGGAGGATGGTTTGGGATGATTCAAGTGCATTACATTTATTGTGCATTTTATTTCTACTATGATCACATTATAATGTACAATGAAATAATTACACAACCCACCATAGGTTGGGGACCCCCAACAAAGCATGTGTTGGAAACTTAATCCCCAGTACAATAGTGTTGGGAAGTGGGGCCTAATGGGAGATGTTTAGGTCATAAAGTCTCCACCCTCAAGAATGAATTAATGCCAATTATAAAAGGGCTTGAGGCTGTAAGTTTGATCTCTTGCTCTCTCTCTTTTATCCTCACTTTTATCCCTCCACCATGAAATAATGCAGCAAGAAGGCACTCCTTGCAAGACACTGGCCCCTCAATCTTAGAATTCCCAGCCTCCAGAACCATGAACCAATAACTTTCTGCTCATTATAAATTACCCAGTGTGTTATTCTGTTATAGTAGCACAAAATGAACTAAGACACTGTTGCAACTACTCAACTATGCCATTGTATCAAAAAACACAGCCAAAGATGACACATAAACCAATGGGTGTGGTTGCATTCCAATAAAATTTATTTATGAACACTGAAATTTGAATTTGACATAATTTAACATGTCATAAAATATTATTCTTCTTTTGATTTTGTTCAACCATTTGAAATGTAAAAACCATTTTTTGCTCCTTGGCCACACAAAAACAGATGGCAAGCTGGATTTTGTCCCACAGGATGTGGTTTGCCAACCCCTACTGTAAGCCATTTAGTGCATAGTGTTTTCTGGGCAATGCCAGGGGAGACATATGACCTCAGGGGACCCAGTCACATTTAAGGGAAGAGCCTAGAGTATCCATTATATATTTGAGAGCAATCAGTTCTCTTCCTACTCAAGACAGCTAAGGATGCCTTTGACCCAGGTGCTATTGGCCTCTCTCTTGTGACTGAGAGAGGTCTCAGAGTCTCCCAGCTGGTGGCCTCAGGAGGTGGTACCTCATGGACCTACCTCCCCTGAGACAGTCATATGGGACAAGTGAGGCCCCAAAGTCTCAAGTAGTGTACTAGCCAGGGTCTCCAGAGAAACAGAACCAATAGGAGGTTCTCTGTCATTCATTCATTCTTTCATGCACACAGACACACACATACATATCTGTATAGAGGGGAAGAGAGAGAGAGAGAAAGAGTTTAAGGAATTGACCCATGAAATTATAGAGGCTGGCAAGTTTGAAATCTGCAGAGTAGACTGGCAGGCTAGAAACTCAGGGAAGAGCTGGTGTTTTAGTCTGAGTCCAAAAGCATTCTGCTGGTAGAATGAGTTCCCTCTTCCTCATGGGAAATCAATCTTTATCTGAAGGCTTTCAGCTGATTGAACAAGACCTACCCACATTATGTAGGGCAATCTGTTTTGCTCAAAGTCTGTTGATTTAAATGTTATAATAATCTTATGTTTAAAAGAAAAAAAGAACCTTCACAGAAACATCCAGATGTGCTTGTCCAAATATCTGAGTAGCATGGTCTAGCCAAGTTGAAACATAGCATTAACTATCACAGATGGTATATAACACTAATAAAATCATTCCTCAGTCCACAACTGGAGTTCTCAACTTCCATCCCCAGGCTGAGGTTGGTGCAGAATAAGGTTAGCACTCAGGTTTTGCAACACATCTCTGGAGAGATCATTTTGAGAAGACCAAGTATAGCCCTCCTGGATTTTAGGACTGATAAGCTGCCCTCTGTGAAAGCAAAGACTGATCTGACCCACACCCTCCCTCCTGGTCCACCAGGACTGACCCCCACGAGAGAGGCCCTAGAAGTCATGCCAGAAATGATCCAAATATTAACAGAAGGAGGAGATGGATACACTTCTGATATGCCATGCACTGTTCAATATTGATTTTGATGCAAAGAGACTAATTAAAATTATCTATTTCAATCAGTTGCCAAACTTACTTTCTCAGTAATGTGTCTAAATTCATTAACCATTTTGTTTTAGCAATATTTCCTTCTAAAGTTTTGTTTTATCTACATATTAGCTTCATTTGACTTATGCAAATAACAGCTTTATGGCGATATTAGCAATAACTCATTATCATCCCTTTGCTAAGCCAGGAGGGAATTTGCCACTTGGGAAAATATCCAGTACTTTTCATTGGGGAGTTTATGTCAAAGCTACATTGTCTTGAAATCATTTGCATTCACAAATCAAGGGACAAGCATGGCTCTGACACATTAGCCATATCCCGTGAAAAACCCATCTTTAGAAATGCTACCTCTGCCCTCTGCAGGACTGAGCCTAGGGCTAGCTGGACTTAGAAAATCTCACTGGCAAAAAAAATCTTTCTTGGGATGTTCTATTGAGCCCATCCCTGATATTTCCTGCTCGTCTAGTGGTAAAATTAAAATATTCAGTGGTACCGGAAGGGTGTTCAGGATACATTAAATACTGAATGTCTCCAGGGGAGGCCCCGCTACATTTAACATGGCAGTTCTCGCTCAAGATCAGTCCTTAAATCAATCTGAGCACCTCTGCAAGGACAGTTTTCTGGTGCTTTTCTAAAGAGATTATTTATTGAAAAGCTAGTCAGTCTTTCCCCACATGCAACGAGATTATCAAAAATGTTCTTGGAAGAGAGAGAGAAAGAGGGGGATGGAGGAGACACCATTTGGGTCATGCACATTCTATGGCCAAAGGGACCAACCAAAATGCCAGGATTTGGGAAGGAAAACATCTGGAAGGTCTCAGCCTGATGGATAACAGGAAAGAGCTCACATTGTACACTTGAGAATGTTCTCAGCACTTCTCTGAGTGTTTGTCTGCAGTGTCTCATGTAAATCCCATCATGAGACTGCAAGCCAAGTAATATCACCCCTGGTTTGTAGATGAGAAAATTAAGATACAGGAGGTAATAAATAGGGTGCATGGGTGACATACCAGGTGTCCATGAGCTTGTGCCATGCTGGTATGCAGGGTTTAATTAAATCCTTGAAATGTAACTGTGAGCGAGCATTTTATCTCCATTTCACAGATAAGAAAACTGAGGCTCAAAGATGGAAAGTGCCTTGCTCAAGTCATCATAATTCATAGGATCCACATGCAGAGTATTCTATCTCATATTTGTCTGACTTCCCAAGCCCTTGCCCCTTGACTCAGGCCACACTGCCTACAGCAGGGAAACAGCTCAGCCATCACCGCATCCACCCCAGGGCCAAGCCCAGTGTTCAGGAACCATTTAGTGGGTAAATCCAAGGAATGAAGTAGGGTGGGATGAACACTTGTGTGGTGAGGCAGGGCTGCTTGCTGTGAGGAGATCAGCTACTTCCCCTTGAGAAGCCAGGTCCCTTAGATAGTGGTCCCCACAGAGGATAAGAAAATTGATAGGAAATAGGGAGAATAAAAGAATACACAGACACTGAGGTATAGTTTATAGTTTTATATAAAGAAATCAGATAAAAGCAGGGTACTCAGGAGTCTGAATCACATCTCCGTAAGTGGTCCAGCCTTATGGTTAGATTCACGTAAGTTTTTATAATCACAGATATCAATTACCAGTTGCCAGGGTAACACATTTCATATCAGATAGTGCAGTTGCTATGGGAACAGGATTACATAGTAACAGATGGTGGGTTAGGGTCAAAAGTCCTTTCAAACAGCTTCTAACAATTTCTAATCTATCTAGGTGAACAAACAGTTACAAAGTCTTTCAGGGACTAACTTCTAAGTTCTAAGAGATAGTTATCAATTAACAGAGGAATCACAAAGAGGTATAGTGGTTCTATATTTCTTTGATCTAGTTATTGTGGACTTAAGGCAGACAGTCAGGAGACAGCAGGAAGCCCATCTCTACGAAACAAGTTGTTCATAACCACAGGGGCATGTCTCTGGACAAAGGGCACTTATTGTCTCCGGGTCCCACCCTGTGAGCCAGATATTTACCTGTCTTGTCTTTCAAAAACAGGAAGACTTCACAGATTTTGAGATAACTGGAAGCCTCTTGGAAAACATCCCTACCTGAACTTTGAGAGCCCTCCCAAGGTGGAGGCAACCCTTGATAAGCAAACTAATGAGTTCACATATTCGTTCAGGACAAAACCCTGCAAACTCCTGTTTCTCTCTTTAATATAGCAATATTGGCCGATGCAATAAAATAATGATCTTATGAGCCACATCTCATTAATTCCTCAATCATCTTTCCCCAACACACTTGGAGGGGAGGGCAAGGCAGAGTCCACTAAAAGAGCTGTCCAGGCACCTTTGCAAATTGAAAGCACTTGGCTTGTGTGGGATTTTCAGTGTCTCAGAGAGATGAAGTTCGTTCAGTTGAAAGGAGTGTGTCTGGTGAGCCCGTCAGCCTGTGAGTATGGGTGGGCTAAGACAAGAGTACAGAGCCCCTAGTTCAAGGCTGGGGTGGGAAAGGTCCAGAAATTTTTGGAGTAGCTTTAGGCTGAAGGGGAAAGGATAACAGCAGAGTTCCGACATACCAGTGAGCGCTGTGCAGATTTCCTGGAGCCTGTTGGAGGGTTGCTACTGCCCTTTACATAGAAACATTGCATTGCCCACTTACCTTCTCCAAGCTTGGCCCAAAGGCCCCTAATTATCAGCCCCTGTGGGGGAAACTGGGGAGACAGAGGTGTGCACCCTGCAGACTCATGGCTTGTTTAGGGAGAACTTGATTGCAAGTGAGTGGAACCCAGTGTGAACTGGCTTAGACAAAGGGAGGAATTTATTGGCCCACGCGATCCAACAAATGGTTGAATGAATCAGCCTTGGAATGAGCAGGATGGAAATGGGCATCAGAATTCTCTAGAACTGGACACTGGGCTCTCCCTCCCATCCTTGCTTTTCTCTACATTTTGATTTCTTTGTGCTCCCTGCCACCTGCTTTTCTACACGGGTTGGAACATATATGCCAACAGTTGCCAAATGTTAAAGTTTTTACTACAATTGAGGTGTTCCCGTAGTAAAGGCATCACACATTCAAATATGTCAGGGAAGGAAATCATAACCGTGTTTGGGTGACATGCTCATCCCTAGATGAATAGGCTGTGTGTGTGCATGTGCATGTGTGCGTGTGTGTATGTGTGCATATGTGTGTGTGTTGGGGAATGAACAACGTCATGACAGAACGTGGCAGCTCCTTTAGGGATGGGAGAGAGTGGTTATTTCCCAAGAGGAAATTCCAAACAGATAATCCCATAGAGTTCCATCATAGGGCTCAGCACGGTGCTTCCTACATACACTTGTGATTCTCCAAAGCTTAGACAGGGGCCTGGCACCTGCTACTTCAATGTCTCCGACATGCCAGAGAGACACCGTCTTGAGATGCGTGTGTCCTGATTGAAAACAGCTGCCACTGCTGTGGATACAAAGATGAGAACAAAGCCATTTTCCAATTAAAATGTCCCTAGCTGCCATTTAAACTAAATTTACATAAAGAAGGGAAAATCACCCTGGGAGAGAGAGAGCTCAGGTGTCTGTGAAATTTTTAGTTTTATGACACAGAGTGTGACTTTCATCCTTTTGCAAACATAGAGAGAGTCTGGCTTCTTGCGAAGTGCTGGGGTTTCACAGTCTGACGCTGTGTGTTGGGTTATGTGTTCATACATGTCCCCTTACACACACAGGTGTGTGCACACACATGCACGTGAAGTTTTCTGTGGTAGGAGCTCTGGATTAAGAGTGCCAGGACCTCATTCCACCCTTGCCTCCACATGTGTGAGTTTGGACACATCTCTTTGCTTCACCCACTCAATTTCCTCACCATGAGTTAGCCTCCAACAGAGACCTCTGGAAATGTGTGAGGAGGGTTTGAATTGCTCCTTTAACATTGGGGAGGAGAAAAGGAGCTCTAAGTGCATTGAATGGGTCTTATTGCTCAGCAACAGGTAATGGAGGGCTGTCCTGCCCCAATGCTGATAGCACCCAGGCTTGGAAACCTTGGCTGATGGCCTCAGAGGTCTCTCCATGCCCAAGAAAACAAGGCCAGGGCTTCCTTGTCTCTCACAAAGGCTGGAGCAGAGGAGCGGGCAGAGAGTCCGACCAGCCCATGGCATCTCAAGATCACAAGTCCTCGAGTCATCTGTTGGGCTCTTCCCAGCTATGCCTTCCCATGCTGGCCTCCTGGACCTGTCCAGGTCTGGCTTCTGCAAGGAGCTCTCAGTACCAGGCAAACCCCCACCTTGGCTGGCTCCCTCTCCTCCCCACTTTTCTCCCTTGATAAGGACTGTAGATGCCATGGAACACATGATTTATTTGAAATTCCCTAACCATGTGAATTTTACAAATTCAGTTCATGTAAGATTCTATGTTGTCATTGCTAAAATAAGAACGCGAGAAACTCTGCAGTAGTGCTCCAAAGGGTGGATGGGGGTTCCACTCCATTCGACTTGTCACTCGGACACCATAAAGGTCTCTCTCCCTCCCCATCAGTATCTGCTCATGTTGGAGGGGAGGCAGTAGGGCAGAGACGGCGAGTCTTGCACTGACTTCAAACCCTTAGAGATTGATGCCAGGAGTAGAGGGGTGAGCAGGACCCTGAGACCAGGCTTGGCAGAATGACACTCTCTGCTCGATTAATGTGACATTTTGTGGAACAAATGGAATATATTTACCATTCCTGCTCCAAGGGAATCAATTCTTTCCAGCCTTGAAAGGAACATCCAGGTGGAGTCTGAAAACAGAAGGAAAGTCAGGACAAAATGTAGGAGAAAGGCAATGGGCTGGTTGCTGTGTGGAGCACAGGGGTATCCTCATCAACGGGCAAGAGGCCACCTCTGCTGCAAATGGATGAACAACAGATCACTCCAGGGCCAGGAAGGAGCCCCCAGATGCTGCCATGCTTGGCATGACCCTGCCTTCGAGTCAAATGGGCTGTCCAACATTGGGTGGGTGGGCTGTCTCCATCAAGGCTCTAACTGGCAAAACCCCACTCTGTCTAGAACAAAAGGAAGCCTGAGACTCACCACGAGGAATCACAGAAGACCGTCCAGAGCCCCACAGCCAGGAGCACAGGCTGTGTCGAGTTCTAGAACCCCTACTGCAGCATAGAGAGCACTGTTCCACAGTGGAGTTCGGGACCCCAACCCCAGGCTCCTGAGTGCTGGACACCTTTCCCACCCTCACCAGGAATAAATGCTGTACAAGACCTCCTTCCTTGTGTCACTGTCTTCTAAATTGTTCTCTGACAGTCACATCTAATCTGCATCACTGTGCCTTAGTTGCAAGGGGGCCTGGAAAAGAGTTTCTGGCTTCTTTCTTGAGTAGGCAAGACTCAAAATCTTGGAAGTCCCCCAAGGTGGGACAGGTTCTCAAAAAATGTCAAAACAGCCCAAGACACACACATCTGCTGCAGAGATTTACCCAGACAGTGAGGAGTACATCAAGGCAGGTGGGTCCTTATGTGAGTGAGGTTCAGCAATTACAGCTGCTCCTCAACTTCCGATGGGGCTACCTCTGAATAAGTCCATCATGAATTGAAGATATCCTACGTCAAACATGCATTTGATACATCTAACCTACTGATCATCATAGCGTAGCCAAGCCTACCTTAAACCTGCTCAGAACACTTACTTTAGCCTACAGTTGGGAAAAATCATCTAACCCAAAGCCTATCTTATAATAAAATTATTATAAATAATTTCGAATCAAAATTCAAAATTCAAAGTGTGGCTTCTACTGCATGCATATCACATTCATGCCATCCTAACATCGAAAATCATACATCGAGAACTGTCTGCACAATTCAAGCAGTTTCCTGCCCCCTTAAATCAGCAGAGACCTCACGTCTACTCAGCAGTCACACTCCATTTCCTCCCTCTCTGTGGATTTGCATATCCCGGATACTTCCTGTAAATGGAAACATACAATATGTGACCTTTTGTGCCAGCTTCTTGCACTTAGCATAACGTGACCAAGACTCATCCGTGCCCCACCAGCCATTTTTATTCTGACATGTGTTAGTTTTCTAGGGCTTCCATAACAAAGTACCAGTCCTGCTCCAGGGGAGCAGATGGAGTGGTTTGAATGACAGAAATTTATCCTCTCACTGTTCTGGAGGCCAGAAGTCCAAGATCACAGTGTCGGCAGGGTTGGGTCCTTCCGAGGCCTCATGCCTAGGCTTGCAGATGCTGTCTTCTCCCTGGTCTCTTCACACTGTCCTACTGTGTGTGTGCCTGAGTCCAAATCCTGCCTTTGTAGAAGTGTCGGGTTGCAGTCTGACATGTGGGTTCTTACAGTGCTCTTGGCGTGCTCTTGGCCGAAGAATGACCAGACACACCAAAAGCAAGGTAAGCAAGAAAATGAGGTTTATTGAGGAGAGAGAGAGAGAGAGAATTATAGAGCAAGAGCAAGACATAGGTTTACAGAGTGAAAGCTAGATACATTTGCCACAAACAATGAAAGGACCCCTTATCATGACAAAAACGCCTTGGTTATGGTCTGGGTCTCGTTTTATAGTGTCTGGATGGGACCCTCCTTGTGGCTCAGACATCGCCATGGAACCACTTTGATTGGACAGTTGGGAGTTAAATGACCTGAGTTTTATGATACATGCAGATCTCCCATGAGCCTCTTGGAAAGCCCCTTGTTCTAGGTCACTTTCCAGACTCAATTGTACCTATGCTGCTGGGCCCATGGGCTAGAGAGTCCTCTGCATTCTTTTGCAGTTGGTGCACTAAGTTCTGATTGGCAGATTCATGGGGTGTTCCCTCCTCCCAGGTGTGGCAGTTACCTGCCTTTTCCCCAGGAGGAGTCGGAGGTCCCTAGCTGTCTACCTAACATAAGGTCACCAGTCCTGTTGGATAGGGCTCACCCTAATGATCTCATTTTAACTTGATAACCTCTGTAAAGACCCTATTTCCAAAAAAGGTCACATTCTGAGATATTGGGGGTAAGCACTTCAACATGAATTTTAGGAGGGACACAATTCAACCAATAGCATATATATTTTTTTTAATTTTTTTTTTACTAAAGATTAGATAAAACAAACGAGGATCTCAAGATAATTGCTGACACAGACAATTCTGATAGATTTTCACCCTCTAATTGCTTGAACTTGCATTTGGTGGTTACTATAAGCCCAAGGGTATCTCTCTTCTCTTGTGTTCTTGAGGTCACCTGTTCCCTTCTTGGCCTCCTTCTCCATGAAAGCCTTATTCCCAGGAATTTCCTGATGAGACTCTTCTGACTCCTAGGTGCAACCCAACTGTACACAACTTAGACACCTCGTATGTCAAGGGTCTTCAGATTTCTGCTAGGCCAGAATGCTCACTGTGGCCCCTCAGCCCAGGGACCCCTGCATATGCCCAGCCTGTGAACTTCTCTCTCAGATTTTTTTCTCCCACCCTCAGGGACCTAACGTCCCACCAAGCCATAGTGCAGGATGACAAGTTCAATCCAATCAATTAGTCCTTCCTTCTGGGAGAACCTTCCCAGAGAACTTACCCCAGGTGAAATGTTGCTAAGGTACACAACAATGGTAGGGAACTTGAGGCCTAGGCACAGATGTGACACCTTGTCCCAGCAGCTGGGATTCCTCCTGCAGGGACAATGTGATCCGTCTCATCTCGAGTCTCTTTCCCCTTTTCCCTCTGCAAGCACTTGGATACAGAGCTACTGAATGAGATGGGACCACAGCACAGTGAAAGACACCACGGTCCTCCTTGTATGGAGTAACTTGACGTGTGGTGAGCGGCATGCCGTATCTAGCTATCTAGGCCTCAGTCTACTCATTTGCCAAATGGAACTAATCCCACCCATTCTACGTATCTCACCATCACTCAACATGTAAAAAGCAATCAGAAATAAAGGGGATTTATTCTTTTCTAATTTTTTGTTCATTTAGCCCAGCAATAAATGTCTAATAGAGGTTCTTGTCGGGGTGGAGCCCCAGGGAACATGCTCTGAGTTTGCCTTGCCTCTTCTAACCTCGTGCAAACAATTTTTCTTGCTTCCAGAGAAAGAAAATCCAACGCTTCATTTAGCGAATTAACCTCAGATGTTAGAAATGATTTCTTCCTAGCTGCGGGGAGGCTGTCCGGGTTATGTCAAAGTACCGTTCCGTGAGGGAGGCCAAAAGCCAATCTATTGAAAAAGCAATCTGGCTTTATCTGAGAAGGGGATTTATCCTTCAGAGAGCAGAGAGCAGAGCAAGGGATTGGCGAGAGCTCACAGATCAATTCTCTCTTAACCTTTGAACTGTGGGTCTGTGTCACGTTGTGCCGAGTCCAGAAGGGCCAAAGCCTCTTCTAAGCAAAACAATCATCATCTCATCTACAGTAAAACAGATGAAGTGGAAGAAATATGTTAACCAGCGCCGTGACGGGCAATTGCCTGTGTTCAGGCGACGTCCAAGCCCCGTCGCCACACAGCTCCGCATGCTACATTAACTGTAGCCTCCGAGCAAGGTTTTTACTCAGACGTAAAATAATTGTTCCTCTAACAACATGTGACAACAGGGAAATGCCCAGTATTAATACTGACATGTTCTAATCTGTCCTAATATGTATAGTGAGTGAGTTCCCTAAATGATGTGGCTAAATCTTAAAGGTGCAATCCTTCCCCGGTCCGAAGCCAAATTTAATCTATGTTACAAATTAGTGCTCTGGTGCTAAAGGAATAATTTATGCTTCCCCGCATGTAGGAGCTCTGTGCATTTCAATTATATTTATTGCACTGCCGAAATGAAAGGAGGAAGGTGCTTGGGGGAAGACTGTTGGAGAGGAAGAGAACTATTCTGGTTGCTCCAACTGCTCCTTGGAGCCTCCTCCCGCATCCCTGCCATCTGGGTAGCCTAGAAAAGATCCGACCGACTTTCCCTCCTCTGAAAGTGCTTTGCCAGCTGCGGGGCTTTGGTGATCTCATCTGCAGCTTCATCCGGATTTAGGGGGATGCGATTCGTCCAAGCCAGGATATTTGAACTCATACACTGAAAGCACATAGTTTCAAGATAGTTTTGCAGGTTGCAAAGGTGTTTCCCATTCCTTGTTTAAGCAACCTAACAACCACGGGATGAAGACCAAGGTTCTCAACTGGAGTGGGCATCTGAAGCCCTGGAGGGCCTGTCAACACACCTTCCTGGGCGCTGCCCTCAGATTTCCTGATTCCATGGATCGCGGGTGGGACCTGAGACTTTGCATTTGTGCTGAGTTCCCATGTGCTGCTGATGCGATGTCTAGGGACCAAACCATGAGAACCACTGATGTAAATCATTGTCTCCATCTTACAGGAGGAGATGAAGGCACAAAGCGCGTCGGGCACTCCTCCAGGATCACACAGGCCGACCCTGACCTCCTCCCATCTCCTGGTCGTGAGCCTCGCATGCAGAGTCTGGCTTTACCTCCTCCTCGAGGGGCCTTGGGTCATTCTTTGGTAATGCCCGAGTTCCTGTTTTCAGTCCAAAATTCATTTTTCTAGATGGAGGAGACAGAAATCAAACAGGGGTCACTGTGTCACCCATCTGTCTTCATCACCCCATCAGAACAGGCGGGGGCCCTGCATGGACCTGATCCTTCATCTGCTCTGATTATCATCAGAAAACCTGTGTTGCATTTTTCTCCATGCTGGCAGCTCTCAGTGTGCAGGACTTTAGCTCTCTCGATGCTTCTCTTGCAGATCCATCCTGGGCCACACGTCCTCATTGCCCCCCTTTTGGATGTGCAGCGTTCATACCTGAGCTTAGCTGACAGTTTTCTTGTAAATTCTCCCCATCTCTCCTCTCCAGAGCCTCATCAAATGGTGTGCTCAGTGCTGGGGGGCCTTGCTGAGCTGCTTCACCTCCTGGAATGGTGCCGATTGTTTTCTGAGCCTGTTGCTGCCTGGCCAGGAGGGCAGACATGGCGCAGTCTGTCCCTGGAGACAGACTTCCTCATCCTGCTTGCCACAAACCCCATGCTGGTTCATCCTCAGGACTCCAGCCGCTTCTGTTGCACCAACCAAGTGTGCTCTGTTGGTTGGAGTCAAGCCCGGAGTGGCAGTTTTCTCTTCTTGCCTTTTCTCCTTTCCGGGAAGGGATATTGGCAGACCAGTCAAACATATGGCAGGTACTCTGGATCTCATCTGGTGGGACTTCCCAGCTGATGTCAGTGCAGAGTCTGGACTTTGTTTCTGTGACTCTCACGCTTTGACTCTGGGCCAGTTGGGTGATTCCTAATCCTCATGCAGCACCCCGCTGAGCCGGGGCTCAGCACCAAGTTCCTCTGTCTGCTCTCCTCGCTCTCCCAAATGCCTTCTAGACAGCGACCATGCACTGCCAAGTGCATGCAGACAGAGTGTCCCTGGGCACACAGAGCTGCTCCATCTGGCCCCAGAAGTTAATGTCTTTGCACTCACATGTGCACACACACACACACCCCGCACACCTCTTCTACCTAGCTAGCCCCACTGTTGTCTATTTCATATACCGGGCTTCTGCATAAGATTGCATTGGAAGTAAAGATTTACTACAACACCATTATTTTATATCATGGACACTGAAAGTGGGGGCTCTGAAATTATGTGTACCCCAAATTACACTGCTAATCAGTGACACAGCCAGGGACATTCGGTTGCCCTCTCTTTCTTCTTCTTTCCCCTTTTCTACCTCTTTCCCTCCTCCTCCTCCTCCTCCCCTCTTCCTCCTCCTCCTCATTCTATTTTTATTCTCCTTTATAACATCCTTTCAACACACCATATTACCCAAGGAATTGCTTTTTTTACAAAACAGCTGTTATTAATTAGAAGTAAGGAGGCTATAAAAAAATCACTTGGTGAAATTTAAAACTTTTTAATTCCGTGAAATTAAATGCCATAGGTATGTGTCATGAGCTAAATAGGTTTTCATGGTGAATCCTGTAAAATGCAACCTCCCTCTAGATTCTGATGAGCCAGTTTTCCTGCCAAGGCTTGCTCTATCTACTTCACAGAATCTACTCTGCAATGCTCAGGAACAGAAGCTGTTAAGTTATTTTCACCTCCTAATACAATTCCAGTTAGGCTTTAAAGACCCTTGGCAAGATTGGTTAGATATGATATCAGCCCTCGACAGGCCCCTCCTTTCCCATATAACCCTGGGGAGGGGAGACTCAAACCATCCATACATTCCAGGAAGGGCTCACCAGGTTGGCCTTCATTGGTCCTTCTTGGGAGCTCCCATGACCACAGTGTTTAGGATTCAGGCCCAGGGGTCCCTGTGCCACCCTTCCCAGGGGTCTCACCCATCTTGGGGTGTCATGTGAGAACAGACCACAGGGTTACTCAAAGTGAGAAACCACCACCTCTACATCCTTTGCTGGCCTCAGAAATCACCCTGGCGCCAAAGTTCAGGTCCCTCCACTGTTTAGACTTCCCTCTTAGGACAATCTAGCTATTTTCTTCTATGACTTTTGCTTCTCAAAAAATGGAAGCTTCTTATCTTGTCTCTGGAGTAAACCCAGACCAACCAATTACAAAGCCCTACGTACCATCGTAAGGGGAAAAGGGAATAAAACCCTCTCATTTTTCAGTGACAAGCCTACAAAGAAAGAAGACAGAATTGCCGTCTCGTTCTGTATGCCTAAGGACACCTGTGCCACCTCACTGCCATCCCTGATGACACCCCCACAAGGAGAAAGAGAAACGGTTCACAGCACCGCTCAGCCTCTCTGGGCCATGGCTGGGGCGTGCAGATCGTGCATGTGCTGGGCTCCAGCACACAGGCCCTGCTGTGGCCCACGGCCCCTTCCAGCATCCTCCTGGGGACAGCCTTTCCCCTACACTCCCCCAGGCAGCCATTGCAGAGTGAAGAGGGTACTGAAGAGTTGTCTCCTCTGCTCCCCAGCCCCAGGTGTTTTGCCCTGTCCTGAGCACAGCCTTCCAGCATCCCGGGCCTGCAGTACACCCCAATCAATTCCTTTTATAGGCTTTTGCTACAGAACCATTATTATTAATCTCTTGTATTGCACAAAGTTTCTCAATGCTTTCCCTTTTCCCTACCAAACCATCAAGTTCCTCAAGTAAGAAAATGTGCCTTGTCCTCCTTTCATCCCCTCCGTGCTCCAAACAAGCACATGCAGAGGGTGTGTAGAAGACACACAATAAGTATTTTGATTTTCATTATATCATCCAAAAAAAAATCCAAGTTTGTGCCTATGAAAGCATTAATTATTCTTACCTCCCAGAACAAGGGCCAAACATCCACAAGCTGGGCCACGCGTTTCGTGTTCTAGATTTTTTTCTCTTCTTTCTTCTTCCTCTTGCCAGTGCTTAGTTATTTCTTTTGCATAACTGCTCCTGAAAGCAATGAAATGAATGTCAACTGCTCTCATGGATTGGGGCCTCCCGGTGTGACTCTCGAAGCATGTGGGGTGGGGAGAGAAAAATTGTAGCAAAAGCTGGAGGCCTGTTCACCGGAAGTATCCTCAGCGCCGCAACCCAGCCCCACCCCAGACGTGGGCGCCGGGAGCCAGAGAGGCTCATTGGTGACACATTTTAATAAAGGATGCTAAATTATATGCTGGTGGCATTAATAGCAATCAGCCCCACAGAACATGGGATCTAATGGCTCGTAAATGAGATGCAAGTTCATTTTTACAGGCCCACTATAATAAACTAATTATTTTGGAGCTCTCCAATTATGCATTTTTCAAAAAGCTGAATTGCATTAAAAACATGTTACGGCTTTATAGATCTTGTCTTTAGGGAGAGGAAGAGATACATCTGCTCCACAAGTGCCCAAGGAAAGAGAGAGAGGGGAGTGAGTGTCAGAGTCACAGGCAGTAGATAAAGAGTAAGCCAGCTGCCACATGACAAATGTAGTGGGGGAAGACAAAGAGCTGTCAGTTTCCTCATCAATTACAGCTGGTCGCTTCCCCACGAGGGAGCAAATTGCCGCAGCCATCAGAGATGGCTCTGTTAGAATTATGGAGCTTGAGATCGCCACTGATTTATTCAGTGCCTGGGGTACCGAAGGGTGTCTGTTGCTTTGGGATTAAGATTTCTCCACTCAAAGCCATCCGGAAGCTCATGGACAGCCCATCGATGTCAGAAACACTCTGGCTCTGGATCGCGGGGTACAAGGAGGCCTCTGACAGGCCTGCCAAGAAAGCCAGAGGCTGCCAATGTGCCCACCGAGACCAGGGGTGAAGCTGCAGGGAGCGTGTGGGGAGGGGCTGACATGCCACACGGCCTCTCAGCTAATTATAGGGAGGGCCCAAGGGAGAACGGAACATTGGCACCTGTCTCTAAAGGACCCGCACACCCACCCAGGTTACCTGGCTGGCCAAGTGGGTTTAAATCCCAGCTCTATTCCTCATCTTCCGCGGGACAGCCACACATGTCACTGAACCTTGGAGGGGAGGGGATATTGTTCAAGGTTTATTCTTTTTGCACTTTAGAAAACATTATATGCTCATAGTAGAATAATGGATGTAATGGTTTCGCAAGCATCCAAGGCATCAGGGTGGTCTCATTGTCTTTATTTTTCTGATTAATGTAACTGAGCCTCTTCAGGACTTACTAGCAGGACATCTCGTGTCATCTTTTTCTCGCTGAATTGTCTAAACCTGCTGGGAACTCAAACAGTGCCAGGTGGGACAATTGGACCTCTGTGCTCACGAGGGATTTATGCTGGGGTCTCAGCTACTGCTGTCTTTGCATGCACCTGTAAGAGCTGGTAGCCCCCTATATGGTGTCGAGCAGAAGGTGGTCGATGGTTGGGAGGGTCTTGATTCTACCCCCTGCTGCTGAAGCTGCCAACCAACCGCCACGGCCACAAAAGAAAGAAAGACCCCATCCTCTCTGGCAGATCTCAGTTAAGGGCCCTGAATGTGGGTGCCCATAGTCACGGACTCCAATGCCCACTTCTCTGGCTCCCACACAGAACCACTCTCAGGGTGCCTACAAGCCCAGGGTGCTGGGTGCGGGTTGGTTCTACAGACCCAGAACCAACATCCCTCTCATCCCCAGGGGCTCAGCACTGGTGGTTCCACTGCTTTCCTTCTCAACTCTCAAAACCAAAGTGCTGGATTAAACTTTCTTTTCCCAGTGGTTTTCCTCCCCCCTTCCTCAGGGGGAAGCCCCCTCCAATAAGTCAGAGGGAATCTTTCTAAAGGAGAATCCTTAACCAAAGCCCAGGTGCCCACGGCATCCTATGCAGCAACAGGAGGTAAAGGCAATTTGCTGACAACCCACTCTAGAAAGAGGAAAAACCTACAAATTTCATCTGCCCTCTCCCAGAGAAACCAACATTCTGCAAAATATCCTCCTTCTCCTTTCCCAAGCCACGTAATGCTCTGTTCTTCTACCCCAAAATATACACCGTTCTGTTCTTATGACACGTTAATATTTCTAAAATTCAGATGTGTGCTTAACTGATCCGTACATTCTTTGAAAATATTTTATTTTGAATAACTATATTACTTATTATATTATATCTAAAATCAATATATTATTACAATTAGAGGAATTTTAGAATAAATCTAATAAATACTTTTGAGTAAATAAATAAAATGTTTATTGATTTTTCCTCACCAAATTAAGATCATACCACCCCCATAGAGTTTGTATCCATTCAATTTTTTTTATCTACTATTATATCATGAGTATATCTATCGTCATTAAATATTTCTCAAAGTCATGATATAAGCATTGGTCAAAACTAACCAGTGAACTATTATACTGATGTGGTTACTTCAATTGCCCACGTTTCTCTCCTTGGACATTAAAATTGCTTTTTTTCCAGGACAATATATGTGCTGTGAATATTCTTATATATAAATTTTTGTCTGCAGATTTGATTATTTTATTTCTTTTACATAAGTTCCTAGAAGTACAATTACCGTCAAATAATATGAACATTTTAAAGACCCTTGGGCGATATTGCCAAAATACCACCCAAAGACCTTGTGTTACAAACTTATTTCTCTACAACTGTCCTAGCTTTGGGTAGTACCGTTAAAAAAAAAATAAGTTAGCTAACTTCATAGCATAAAATTATCTCATTTTTATCTGCACTTCAATCATTAATAACAAGATGGAGAATTTTTATATGCTGTTTTCTAACCAAATACGTTTCCTCTTTTGCAAATTGCCAACGTTTGCACTTTGTCTACTTTGTCTACTTACCTAACGATGTCGTTGTGCTTTTCCTATCAGCATGTGCAAATATGGATATAGAAGCCCCCTCGTCCTACCAGGATCGTAGGTGAATACACAGGCAGGAACAAGGGTGGTGAATTCTATCGCCCCCTGCTGGGTGGCACCCAGGGTGTTGAGCCTTTGATCTCTGTATCAGTAGCAACCGGCCCCAAAACGTTAAATGAATGAGTTAATTACAAGTAATCACAGCAGGCTTTTAATATCATGCTTTTGGCAAGTCCCTTTATTTGCCTTTAAATATTTTTATGTACATATATGTAGAATCTTTGGGATCTCCTTTGTGGTTTCTAACCCCGCTCCTAACCCATGTTGGTCTTCCCCATCCCAGAGTTTGCTAAATCTGCAACTCTGTTTTCTGCTCATTTTCCCACTGTTTGCTGTCCTATAAGGAAATTTATTTCTCATGTTCTTAATGGAAGCCAAGCAGCTGGACAGGACCCACCAATGGCTCTTTTGAAGCACAGGCTCAGGTAAACACCCCTTCCCTGGGGAGCGCACCTGAGGAGGTGGCTCATTGCACCGCATGTTTTCCTGCATCTGCTGCCAGTTGGCCTTCCAGAGAGAGTAATTTTTAACAGCAGGCCGAGCTCGCTCTGCCGGGAAGGATGTTACAAACACCAGTCCTCTCCTCCCAGTATGGGGCTTCCTACTAAATCAGTTAATTTTCCTCCCCCCACCTGAGAAGCAGGCTGAGCCGGTCCTTTATTTACAAAGGTTAAACATTCCTTTAATTGGATTGCTGGCATTTAAGCCCCAAGCCCTCTCCTCTTTCTCTTTGTCCCTCTCATCCATACCTGGAGAAGTGCCCAAGAGAAATGCCAAGGGAAGGTTTCATTTTAATAAAGCAGAGATGTGAAGATCCCTTTGGAGACTTAGGTTACAGCTTTGAGCTACCACAAACTAATGAATTGAATCACAAAAGGTCCCCAGCCCCTGGATTATTGAGCAGAGGAAATGCGAGAACTCTCTGGGCTGAGGGGAAGCAGAGTACAGAAAATGCATGGTCCGTTCTCCACCAAGGGCTGCTTCCCCCACTGAGATCAAGGCCATTGTCAAATGCACATTCATAGTCCCACCACCTGAAAGCCGTCATGGGGGTCGTATGCTGACAAGGGAGAACATGGGCAAGAGACAGAGAACAAAGTTTCCTTCCAAGCTTGGCCACTGGCTGACTGTAACAAGGGGCATGTCAATCCCTCACCAGGCCCCGGGCTCCCGACTCCTGAATAATCCCTGAGTTCTCGCCCATCTCCGACACTCTTTTCTTTCTAGATCAATCATGCCTATCGTGTACATAGAGAGTCCGTGACAACACAGGCAAACGGAAATCACGGGATTAATCCAGAGATGTGCACATTTACATACTTTCCTCCGTGAGACTGCTATGCCAACCCACGAAGTCAAAAGCCTACATTCTTTGTATACATGTTTAAGCTAAGTAGCAAAATCCTTGCAAACTGGATTGAGTTCTTGATTCCCTGAGATGACAGAGCAGTAAAAAAAAGGCATAAAGAAAACTTCTTAAAAAGAAAATTAAAACAAACAAAAAAAAAAAACAATCAACCCCAGAAAGCACACCTGTTCGTTAAGCACCGGTTTGGGGGTTTGGGTCCAGCATGTGCCGGGCACTTTCTATACCTGCACACAATCTTGTCCACATTCTACAGATCTAGAAACTAACATTAAGAGTGACCGTGTCCCCACCCTTCCTGATGGATAGGAGGCTGCACTAGGACAGGGTCTCTTTTTGTTGTTACTGTTTGAGTGTATGCGCTCTCAATACCTCACACATTGTATTAATAAGTACTCGGTAAATATTTGTTGAATCAGTTAATAAGTTGATTTAAATTGCCCCAAATCCAAGGTAACATTGGTAGAGTTAAACCACGATCTCCGTGTTCATCAGGATCCTGGCAGGAATAGGTGGAAAACTCAGCCGGGGTTTTGAAGAGACTTTTAAATAAAGAGGGGGTTGCAGAGGTGTGGGCAGCACTAGGGAGCCCACAGAGGGTGCTGAGGTGTCACGGGGGGCCTGAGGAATCACGGGGAGGAAAGAGCGTCATGTGAGGTGGGCAGCAGCGTGAGTCCATCACAGAAGAGACGCAGAGGAAGAAAACAGAGTGGGGAGGACACAGAAGGAATCAACCCCTGTCCACACTCTCTTCCCGCTCGTCCATGCCCTGCCCGTGCCTCCTGTGGCCCCCCAGGCCCAGGGGGAGGAGGTGATGCCAGGCAGAGGGGTCAGCCTTTGGGGCCGCAGAGGTGGGTAGAGACAGGCACAGAAATAGTCTGGAGACAAACAGAATAATCAGCACAGTTCATTCTTTTTACCACATACCCCAACCTCGCTCTCTCCTGGACTCCAGAGGACATTTGAAAACTGTAATGCAGTTGAAGATGGTTCTCGCACTTGAGCATGCAAGGATGCTCCCTCACCTACAGGGATTAAACCCCGGATTCCAGCTGGGCAGCATGGCTCACACCTGTAATTCCAGCACTTTGGGAGGCCAAGGGGGAGAGGATCGCTTGAAGTCAGGAATTTGAGAGTAGCCTGAGCAACGCAGTGAGATCCCATCTCTACAAAAATAAATAAATAAATAAGAAAAACTAGCTGGGTGTGGTGGCACACACCTGTAGTCCCAACTACTTGGGAGGCTGAGGCAGAAGGATTGCTTCAGCCCAGGAGTTTGAGGTTGCTGTGAGCTAGACTGATGCCACGGCACTCTAGCCCAGGTGACAGAGTGAGACTCCATCTCACACAAAAAAAAGAAAAAAAAATAGAATAGGTGAAATGAAATGAATATACATCTAGAGCAATGTTCCAAAATAAAGCAAAAAACAAAAAATGGGTGAGAAAGAGGGTTCTTCATGCTTATCCTTTGCTCAAACTTCAGTGAGTCAAACCTTTCACTCTCAAACTCAATCTTGAATAGACCGAATTCTTACCTACAATATTTATTCATCTCAAATATATAATCAAAGCATGCTCACTTTAGGAAAATAAGAAAAACCAAAGAAGCAAAGTGAACAAAATTTTAAAATCATCGTTTATCCCACTCTACAAATGAACTACTGTTAATTACTTTGTGTAGTTTTCTTTCGGGTTTCTAAAACTTTCTTATTGGTTTCCTCTGCAAAAATTGGCTCGATACTTTTTTATTCTTAATATATTCTGAATATCTTCATTATCTAGTAATGTTCCCTAAGTCATTATTTTAATGACTTTACATTGTCTAATTGTATAATATATTACAACATATTTAGTCAGTTCTGTATTATTGAATATTCATTTGTTTTCATTTTTGGTAACAAACAATTCTGAAATGCGTAGTCATAATAAAATTTTTGCATATTGCTTTAATTATTTTCTTAGAGCGAAAAACTAGAAACGGAATTCTGGATCAGTATTGATGCATATTTTTAAGGTTTTGAAAATATACCATCAAGCCGTCATCTAGAAAGGTTGGGACCATATGTACTCCCATCACTGTTTTGAACTACTCAGTCATGTAGATTTCTCACTACCATGGATATTACCATGTAGATGTAAAAGTCTTTGTCAAATCAGCAGAAGAAAAGAAGTATATCGCTACTTCCTCCTTTGATTGCAAGTAAAGTTGAGCATTTTTTTAATGTGTATTGGAGAGCTTTGTTTTGTTGAGAGTAATTTCATTGCATTTATTCTCTATTTTGCTTCGTTCTTCTTTTTACTAAACACTTCTATTCCCCAAGCTGCTATAAAACACCTTATTTTTTCTTTGGAAGAAATGTTTTATTTTCATATCCTTAATTAAAGAAGAGGGCTCAGGAGCAAGACATAAATCAGTTTTGTTCTCACTGGCACAGTGCGCCCACGATGTGCGTTTTAGCTTTGCGGGAGTTAGATGGTGAATGAGTTGGTGTCGCGTGGGGGAGGGAGGGTGGCCCTGAGGATCCCGCTCAGCCCATCCCGGCTTCCACCCCTCCCCTGGGAATTTCTCTTCCACAAATGCCCTCTTAACTGTTAGATTCCAAATCTCCCTCCCTAACCTCTTTCACCTTTCTGCAGAAATTTCTCTGCACTGTTTTGTACCACACTTCCGGTGGTGGGGTCTCTGTGATTGATCCATCCTGGGTTTCCTGCCACTGGCTCAATTACTCCTCCTCCCCCTACTCCCACAGCTCTTTCCTGCATCCATCCCACACTTATCCCCCTCTCAGCTTGGCATCCCTGTCAGTTTCCTAGAGCAACCAATTACCATGACCCAGATGATTTAATGCAGCAGAAATGTGTTGCCTCACACTTCCGGAGGCTTGAAATCCAAAATCAAGGTTTTGGGGGGGCAACGGTCCTTCTGATGGTTCTAGGGGAGAAACTTCTTTGCCTCTTGTAGCTTCTGGTGTTTGCTAGCAACTGCTGACATCCCTTGGCTTGCAGCTGCCAAGCACAAACACGTGGTCACCTCTGTGTCTTCATATCACCTTCCCGTTTCATAAGGACACAAGTCATAGAGTCAAATAAGTATTTACATGTATTAAATATTCCTAATACTCTCAGATATATGGAAACTAACCCAAATTCTTTTCACGTTCACATGATTTGGGTAAATCTGGTAAACAAGACTAGTTCAATATTTTTAGTTTAGTAAGGCAGATGTGTCTTCTGAATCATCACGTGATTAGGTTGATATATTGATATACATGGAATAAAAGTTTTATGAATGGACTTTTCAATAATTATGTTTTATAATACCTGCCTAAAGTCAATTTCCAAATCTTTTTGGTAACTTGCACCCTTAGAGGATAGCGAAAGTTACAGAAAATTTGAAGAAAATCTTGTAAAGGGAATCTTACCTCATGTGCTCAAGGCCGGCTAAGATTGGATGGACTTATTGCTCAGTTTTTTAACAAATGAGCTTTAACATCAGTATTGATACAAAACTAGATTTTGATTTTCTCTTTCTTAAAATGACAGTTTTCTTGGACTATTGGTCTGCTCTTAGTAACAGGTTATAAGAAGTTTTTCTTTACCTTTCAGTTAACCCACCTTGAGAACAACGACTCCATCTTATCAAAATAATTTTCTGTGCTTTACACAGACTTTGTCATGTCCTTGATTATTTAAAAGAACTGAGTCTTCTGGCTCCTAAAAGAGCTAATTTTTTTCACAACCCTGTTTCCTTCTATAGTGACTTTTAAAATCTTACATTGTGACTTTGGTGAAATAGGTAGCTAAGTATTCTCTCACCATGACCTGTTTAGTCAAGCGTTCCAACCTTTTGACACTTTTGTCAATTTTGCCTTCCCCAAATCAAATCCTGAATTAAACCTTCTTGATTGCAAACTGACTTTGAGATTTCCCAGAGGGCCCTGGAAAATCTCCAAAGATTTGTTTTCTTACCTCGTAGAAAAACAAAGGTTGAAAAAATAATTAGGTTTATTTGATGTGTTCAATTGCATGAAAAGCATTGTCAAGTAAGAAGACATGCCAAACGTTCCCTGTGTTATATTTGTGTGGGTAAATACCATCAATGTAAGTATTTCAGAATTTTATTAGGTTCCTAGAAATTTGTCAACACCCTCACTGTCCATAACATGTTCTCATACTGCTTTGCCTGGTATTACAGTAACAATATAATGTTATCAGTCACAAATCCAGTTATTATTTTAAAACACTGCATGTCATAGAAACTACCAAATGTTCCTGTCATTTGTGTCATGTTTATAATGAACTCTCATCAGATCTTTAACAATGGCTGTTTTAAGTCTTTTGTTATTCACAGGTAGTGTTTGTTTTTTCTTTAATTTTTATTCTTCTCCAAAAGCATTTTCAATCAGCTACAGGCCAAAGTGCTTCCTCTTCAACAAAAGACAACGCTCTCAGAGACCTGCGGAAAGGACCACACCAGGTGCTTTGGCTGTTAATGGTGTCGTGTGAACAACTTTGTGACAAACTGCTGAACTGAGTAAGGATTTCCAGAACTCTGGCTGAGAAGCCGATGGGTTCATAAAACGGCTAACCCAAGATCAAACCAAATAAGAATTGATTACATGGGACTGAAGGAACTGATGAAGAATGAGTATGATTTTTTAATAACTTTTGTTTGGAACCTGGCTAGTTTCTTAATTTTTTTTTTGATATAAGAAAACCCTTTCTCTTTTCTCTTCAAGCTATTTAAAACTTACAACAATGTAGTAGATTATACTTTTGAAGCTGAATTGAATCATTTATCTTTTTCTCCCTGCCTGATGCTTCCGATATTTAGACACTCTTACTGAGAATTTTTGCTTTCATGGCAATGTAATATTTACATGAATCCAGTAACAATCTGTTCTCCTTGCAACAGGACGATTGGACACATTGGTTATATAACCAAGACTTTGACTGGACTGTTATATTTGAGAATGATGTGCACAGAATGAGATATGACCGGACAATTTCTGTTTGTTTGTTTGTTTTTGAGACTGCAGTAGCACTATCATAGCTCACTGCAGCCTCAAACTCATGGGCTCAAGTGATCCTCCTACCGCGGCCTCCCAAACAGCTGAGACTACAGGCACGCACCACTACACCGAGCTATTTTTTTCTATTTTTTTGTAGAGATGGGTTCTTGCTCTTGTTCAGGCTGGTCTCAAATTCCTGACCTCAAGAGATCCTCTTTCCTCGGCCTCCCAAAGTGCTAGGATTATAGGTGTGAGCCACTGTGCCTGACCGACCAAAAAATTTTAAGGAATTAAGGTTGACTTTATGGAACCAATGTTTACAGAGCCCCTTTGGGGAAGCAGGCCTGGTATCTGGCTTACCGTGTCCCCAGCCTTATCGGTGAGTAATGAAAGTCACTTTCTGACAGGCCCAGGAACCTTAGGATATTTGCAGGAGCTTAAAAAGAAAAGAACTCAACTAAATCTGTAGGTACTTTGAGTGAAATTTAGTGGTGAGTTCTTGGCTTGCCTTTCTAGCCTTGAGAGCCTTTTAAAAGTCTAATCTAAGATTCTTTATAAAAGTTCCAGCAAAACAAACTTAAAAAGGTCTATGTGGTCAATTATTATTCTTGCTACACTAATGTAAACAATCAGGCCAAACCTAATAAGATCAGATTTATTTTGCTAACAAGGATACCCTTACTTTGGTTATCTTTGATCAAAAAGTGGGTGGAGGAGGGCAATTGTAGAGAGAAATTTTATGTTTCAGTGGAAAACTACGGCACCCCTTTGTGGGTTATCAGGTTCTGGCCCTGTTCGTTGTCTTTGAGGTTTTCTTAAAACTCAAAGTTGGATAGGATCCTGCCTTATTGCATATTTGGCCAGTCCACACCAAATTCTCAATCCATCTAGTTTCCTTTAATATCTGCCTACAACTTTTGACACTGATGTTTCTAATTTTTCTCCCGTTCTGCTGACTTGGCATCGCTGGTAACTAAAATCTGACTCCCCAGATCCTTACGGGGACTCTAGGTTGCCTTGTAGTTGACTTCTCTCCCAAGATCTAAAGAAGCTCTGAGAGCTGATGATCAATACCTTGAACTTAAACTTCAAGAGCCTATCATTGCAACAGATCATGTGTGGGCTACCTCCAAGTCTGGGGCTACTGTTGTGTGGGCTCTCCAGAAAGTGCTCTGAACTCCTGCCTCTGCTACGCTCTGTTCCAGGAAATGACAATGACAGCAGACAATTTGACCGAAAAATTCCCCATCTTTAAATGCCTGGTGGCTCACACTACCCAGGAGATATCTTCTACTACTGAGTCCCAACAGATGACTCAGCTTGTCCTTAATGAACAAACGATGGCTGAATAAGAAATACACTTATATTGTTTAGAGGAAAAAAGAACTGTTAGTCCTTTTCTTCAACAAGAAGAGGGATGACAATGACTCCCTCCATGGCCAGGCTTCCTGGCCTCTTGACCAAGCCTCGACCTCGCCAACCTTGCCTGGCCCAGCCTGCATCACCCAGTCTAGCAAGAATCCTGCTAATTCAAGTTAACAAGAATTTCTTACCCTTGGTATCTGATCAAGTTCTTCATCCTCCATCTTTGATGTATATATGAGTTCTTGGCCTGACTGTAAATCCTGTTAGTTTACCAAAAATCCCCCACCCCTGATGTCTCCTTTTAGTGCTTTTCCATCTGCTCACCCCTTCACTCTGCTCCCTGACCAGAAATCCCCACTTGCCCTTGGTGCGCTCAGCCTTGAGCCTGACCCCTACTGCAACAGTCTTGAATAAATTCTTCCTTATCATTATAACAAGTGTCAGAATAATTTTTCCTTTAACAACAGAAGCCCCAGGAAATTGATACACTCCCCTTCCATATGGGATTTTATTTGTTTATT
This sequence comes from Lepilemur ruficaudatus, assembly GCA_963574885.1. Lineage (NCBI taxonomy): Eukaryota > Metazoa > Chordata > Mammalia > Primates > Lepilemuridae > Lepilemur > Lepilemur ruficaudatus. Next base: position 43,247 of record CAUYRT010003149.1, on the reverse strand, counting down.
TGTTTTGTTTTGTTGCTGCGGCACATACACACACAAAATGAAAATCCTGCCAAAATTAGTGTTGAATGGAACGATGCCATAGGCTAAGAAATCCTGCAAAAAACAAGTCTAGTGAGCTGAGGCGGGCAACAGAAATGCAAATGTTATCCCTTCTAAAAAGCAACAAAGCCACTTCGATTCAGCCCTGATTGCCTCTTTTAGTGAGAAAAAGTGACCCTGCTGGAGGCACACATCTAACTGGCATCGCCCAGAAGGCAGAAGTAAAAACCCAACAGCTTCCCAAGTAAAGTCTCCTGTAGGTCATGTAGCCCCAGTCAGAGTGGTGAGTTGTAGACCCAGGGACCCTTTGTAAGAATTTTCTCAGCACTGTGAAGTCTCCTATTGGGGTTGTTCTATTGTCCTCTTGTGTTTTCCCATGACGATGAGTCTTAACACTCTGGCATAACCAGAGGGGCTTTTATGCCATCTTCAGAGACAGTAAGTGTGTGCAGAACTAAGGAGGCTCTTTCCTGAGGGAGAAGGAAGGCAAAGGAAGCCCCGGGAGTGGGCAGGTTCTGTGACTGCTGTGGGTGAGGAGAGCAGGGCAGGTCCCTGGGGCCTGTGGCCAAGGACAAAAGCTGGGCACAGAGGGCTGGGCGGGCTCAAAAGGAAACACAGGAGAAACAGTCAGGAGGCCTTTTGTTCAAGCTCAAACATCACATCAATAATGAGCATTTTCCCAGCTAAGATCAAGGGGAAAGTGCTGTCATCCAGGTCTAGGAGTCCCTCACAGGGTGGTTTGAAAAGGCCCATAACCAACATCCACGTAGGTGCGTATGGAGGCAGACAATTCCCTGACATGCTTTTGCTTTTATTCTGTAGTGCACAGGAATGATGGACGGTTGAGAATAGATTATGTGGGAAACGAGATAAGGAGGAGACATTGCCCTTACCTGGAGTACATGTCGATGCTCAGGTGGGGGATACAGGTCTTAGAGATAAGTGGAGGGTGAACTGACTGTGGCAAAATGCAATTTATGTTTCCCTCTCTTCCTCGTTGCCTTCTGCGCATCCCAGTGTGGAGTGTGTCTTCCAGGCAGCTTGTCCTGGGCTATTGGACTATGACCTAAGAATAACTCCCCAAAATGAGAAAGTAAAAGGCTGATGTCCTTGAACTTGCCCTCCTCTTTCTCCTTCCCTGCCCTCCTTGCCACTTTCCCCAACAGGTCTACAGAGGCAGCCCACTGCAGGCTGAGTAGCTGGGGCTGGAAGAGCTGGTAACCTAACACGTGTGCATTCGGGTGGCCCACTCCTCCTCCCTGTGAATCAGTCACAATGTCTTTAGCAGCACATAAAGGACAGGCTTGACTCAACTGCCGTAAACAATAAGGAAATTGACTATCACACTCAAAAATAAACTCAAAAGAATGACCAGTGGCTTAATAACATAACGAAGGGCCTGGGGTCCTTCCGTTTCTCCGCTCTGCTCTTCTCTGTGGTCACATCTTTATGAGGTCAGACAGGACAGACTGGGTGGGGTGGGATGGGGTGAGGTGGGGGCTGCCCTGGGACTGCACACAGAGGACAGCAGGTGCCAGGGCCAAGCAGCAGTGTAGCCTCAGACTCGCTGAAAGCCAAAGGCCAAAGATTAGAGATGAAAGCCCAGCCCATATCGAAGCCAAATTTGAAAATGAACCCTGAAGATGAAGGGGTCAGGTGAGGGTCTGGCCATAAATGGCCAGGGAGGTCTACAGTCAAGTGGATGCAATAAAGTGAGGAACAAAGACAAGCAAGCACAAGTGAGGTCATGTCAGGAGGTTAAGGAAACTGAAATCATCATTCCTGGGCCCGAGGAGGGACAGGCGTGTTTGTGCCAAGATAAAATACTGCTTTGACGGTGTCGTGGAGCAATGCCAGGGAAATTTACTCTAACTTTCCCGCAGTTCTTCATGCACATCACTGTCTTGCAGAAGATGCCGCATCCTTTTGTCCTTTCCCTGATAAGATGAATTGTGAGCAAAATGATGGCCACCTTGTTTTCCCTGGATATTCCAGCTGGGTCTCCCTTTCTTGAGACTGGCTCCTCATAGCAGAAGCAGATGAGCTGCAAAGCTCTCCTCTCTGTCCCTTCCACCATGCGGCCAGCACCCAGTGAGCAAAGCATTCAGCCTCATCCTTTTCCAAAGTCTGGACTCGTCTTCATCTTTCCTACATCATGCCTCTCTTCTTTTTCTGCGGCTTGGCTTACCCAGCTCCCATATTCTGGCTTTATGGCCTGTTCCTGGGCCTGTACTTGCCTCTGGACATGATAAAAATTTGACATCTTTTGACCCAATCAACTTTGGTGACTTCTCTTACTTACAAAAAAAAAAAAATTAAAAGATTAAAAGTCACTGAGGTTGTCTACACTGGACAGACAGAGAGGATGCATTTGTGAGCCCCTGACTCTCACCTCTTCTGAGATAGCATTTAGCAGAGAAGCTGGAACATGTCTGATTCACCCAGGATATCGTGTAGAATCAGCCGGATGATACATGCTTTTTGGTGAATGTTTTGTTCCTTTCTGAAAATAGATACTGGCTTTGGAAGAGCCCCAAAGTCCTGCTTCTTGGCTCCAGCCCCATCCCCGCAGCCTCCACCTGCCTCTTTACACAGTCATTCTCGGCCTTTGAGAACAGAAACAGAGCCCAATGGCCAATGCCTGCTTGCAGTACATCTTGGTCTTTTAGAGATTAACTGTTCTACATGCATTCTTAAATGCTAGATATTTGGGAAGGATAATTGAAAAGACAAGAAGGTATATACTGTTTTTAAAAAGTAAACAAATCTTTGGCGAAAAAAATCTTTCCAAAGTTGTCCGCTCTAAGTGCTGTGTGACTGAGAAAAAATGTCCACCCCTTTTTCTGTTTTCCCCATATGTGACATTTCCTGACACTGGCTGGGCATTGCAGAATGTCTCTGACTTCCTATGCCCAGTAGATTGTACCCTCAATCCTATGCCGCATGTACTCCTCAACATGTCACTACAGAGAAAAATAGAAATGCTATGTACCCTCAGTTGCAGGTAAGAGCAATTTCATGCACCTATTAAGATGAGCCTGTGTGCATACATAAGATGCATGAAACACACATATGGGATAACAAGCTGTTTGCGGTATTACCTTTGTGACTCCCCCCAGGCTGTAGCGAAAAAGTTAGACCCACTACAGGCCAACGGGGTCTAGAAAGCCATGCCCAGACAAGCTGGACCCAGGATCTAAGGAGAACCAGCGGTGGTTAATACAATCATCAAAGCCTTGTCCAGAGATGAGCAAAACTCAGAAGATGAGCTCATTTGCATCCAACCTTTCCTCTAGTTGTGACCAACTAGAGGAAAGTGGGCACGATGGCCAAGGCAGAATGTGTCAAGAAGTGGGACACTACTGTTGGTTAAAGTATCTCTCTTCCAGAAAAAAGTTATGCTGAAGTCCAAACTTCCAGTACCTCAAAATGTGACCTTATTTTGACATAAGGCCTTTATAGAGAGAATAAAGATGAAATGAGGTCATAACACCTACAGGGAGAAAAATATCACATATACCTCACTAAGGGACATATGCACATGCATAAGCATAGGGACAGACACAAACAGAGACCTTACAGTTCTCATCCTAAAATTTTAGCCACAAGTTGGGCAAACACAGCAATACAGAATGCACTGGTTTATATAAAATAGTTGGCTTTTGCCTTTGCCCCACTTCCTAGTTTATCCAAACTGTGTTTCTAATGGATGGAACAAGATAAAGCCACCTGCTCAACGTGAAGGCTAAAGCTTTTTACCCATACATGTGGAGGAGGCTTTTAAGATTTTCATTTGCCCTGATATGCATGTGCTTTGGGGGGCCCCTGAGTCCTTTGAGGGCCCTCAGTGGGTGTAGGGGTCCAACGCTCCAGTGACTGTAAAGAGTTGAAGGGCCAGAGAGGGACAGGAAAGGTCTCGTAGAGTGAACAGGGGAATGGAGGAATCGGGGGCTTGAAGGGAGACATGTCAAAGGGTTTGGAGCCTGAAGGGAAGATTGAGGTGGTAAAAGGAGGAAAGAACAAGGGATGGGAGGGAAAAGGAGAGGTCTTAGAGAAGCCATTTTGGGGAGACCTTAAGTTTCTCAGTGAAGCCATTGACATTCCAAATTATCCTCAGAAAATCATGCCAACAAGAAAGGAAGCAGAAGGGGTGAGCACCATGGTGGTGGAACACAAAGTCAGCTGGAGTCTAAGAAGGGGGTTTCAGGCAACTGAAGTTCCCATGTCCTTAACTAATGGGACCTTGCAAACAAAGAAGCCTGAGGCTCTAACCCGGCTTCTAGAGTACATTTAGAATCTTAGGAATCAAAATCTACCCTCACTGTGCTTTAACAGATGTTTGTCCAGAGCAATGGATTGGATTAGGAGTTGGACTCACCAGTGGATCCCAATCGATCAGTCAGGAGTGGAGACAAAAGCTTTCAAGGGCTTCCATGGGACCCAGGGTCCCCTGTGAAAGGACCAGGGGTCTGATGCTGAATCTGATACTATTCAAGTCACAGGCACCATAACTGTTAAATAAAAAAATTATTCTGACACTTGTTAAAATGGTAAGCAAGACTTTACGTGAGATTATTGCTATAGGGGAGAGAGACTGGACTCAACTCCAAATACAAGAATAATAAGTGGGGGTTTATAGCTAAGGAGCAGGGTGACAGAGCCAGTGGATGGAAAGTCACTAAGAGAAGACATCAAGGGTAGGGGGATTCTTACTAAACTAACAGGATTCAGGCTAAAGGCAGGCCAAGGACTTAAACGCCAAAGGCAGGGGATGAATAGCTTGATCAGATATCAAGTGTGATCAGATATCAAGAGTAGTGAGGATGGATATTCTCTAAATCGACATAGTAAGGTTCCTGCTGAGACTGGACAGTGCAGGCCCAGCAGGAACAGGATGCACTGGGAAGGCCCAGGCCAAGGCCTAGTCCAGAAGAGGGCTCAGAGGAGCCTAACTTGAGTCTGGGCAAGGAGGTGGTCTTCATCACAGTAACAAAATAGAGAGGTATACCATATCTATGCCACAAACTTGGTGGCTTAAAATCAGAAAAATTTATTTTGTGACACCTGCAAAAATTATTTTTCCAAATAAGGTAACATTCATAGGTTCTAGAGATTGGATGCAAATGTCTTTTGGGAGGACATTTTTTAACCTATACAGGTAGTCTCATATTACAGTGAGTCTGGGACCTCCTGAGTTACATGGGGAAGAAGAGACAAATGGTCTGTTTTTCTCCCTTTATTTCTTATTTCTAAAAGAGAGTTGTGCCAGACTAGTTAAACAGGCAAGGAAGACTTTATTCAAGACTACCACAAGTGGGGTGGAGACTGTTGCAGTGAGGGAGAGATTGAACTCAACACAGCACAATAGAGGCAGCTGGGGATTTTTCACCAATAGGCAGGATAAAAGAGAGGATGGAAAATTACTAAGAGGAATGTGGTAAGGTATGGGGGGATGAACTAGTTTAGATATCAAGCATGGGGAGCTGAGGAACTTGGTTGGATAGCAGGGTTAAGAGGATTAGTCCAGATGCGGGTTTAGAAGAGCCTGACTGAAGTTTAGTCAAAGAAGAAGCTGTTGTCACTATAAATAATAGTGCCAAGTAATATCTAGATATTATTTGCACACTAATTCTGTCCCTATACCTGAAGATGAGAGTCATCAATGATCTGAATTGTCCAGGGCACCAGCCAGGTCTTTGGGAAAGGATGACAGAAGTGTCCACTATCTGCAGCTAGGCCTACGCCAACACAGCCACATGACTTCTGTATGTCAGCAAGGTGCTTTGAGTACTACTATTGATATCCTCTGAACAAAAATTATGGGCTAGAGGTAACAGGCACTTACAACTGTCTTGCCCAGGACTGCCATACACACGTGTGCTTGTGTACCCTATGTAAGGGCATGTGGCTGAGGGGTGAGTAGGAGCTGACAGCCATGTTCAGCCTTCACTTGTAGCAAGGGGTGCTTCTTTTTAATGCAAAGACACCTCCATTCAGAGGTCATGTGTCCTCATGTGAATTCATGTGTCCGTAAGGCTGCATTCTCCTGGAGAGAATACCATTATCTAAATATTAACAATAAAGATGATGAACAGCTGGTAGTGGTCCTGCATTCAATCCTTTTGGGATGCGTTGGTTTCTAGGTCATATTTACACACAGTGAAATAGTAAGAGGAATTTTCAAAGACTTAATAGAGAGGTATACCATATCTATGGATTGGAAACTCAATATTGTGAAGATATCATTCTCTCCAAATGGACCTACAGACTTAATGCAAGCCCAGAGAAAGTAATAGCAGGCTGGAGTGCATGCATGTGTGTGTGTATGTGTGTGTGTGTGTGTGTGTGTAAAATTGACAAGCTTATTTTAAAATTTATATGTAAATACAAAGGGCCAAGAAAAGCCAAGCCAATCTTGAAAACTTTGAAGGCTTTCACTATTACAAATAAATACTTATTATAAGGCTTCAGTATTTAATTAAAATATTGCTAAACAAGGTTAAGTAGCATAAGGATAGTAGCACAAAACAATAGTCCAGAAACATACCCACATTTTTACAAGTGACATATTTTATAATCATGTATATGCAATGACATAGAGAAAGGATGATATTTCCTATAAGAGTTTCTGAGCTAATTGGAAATCCAATTAGTTAAAAACAAAAATTGACCTCTACCTCATATTGTATGTGTGTGCGCACACATCCACACATACTTACTTACTTCCAGCTGGATTATAGATCTATACGTGAAAGATTAAAGATAAATAATTTAGAAGCAAATAGAGGAGAATATTTTTGCAACTTTGGTATAGACAAGACTTTTTTAAACAATAGACAGAACTGTGTTTATCATAAGAGAAGAAAAAAATGAGCAATTGAACTACATTAAAATTAAAAACTTCTGTTCATCTAAAGGCACTAATCCACTGAAAGAATGAAAAGACAAGCCATACAGAAGATATCTCAAAAAAAGACTCATTTAGAACATGTCAAAAAAGAAAAGAAACCAAAAAAAAAAACACCCTAAAATCAACAACAAAATGTTAGGCATGTCAGTAGACAATGGGCAAAAGACATGAACAGATTCCTCAAAGTAAAATATCCAAATGGTCAATAAATATTTAAAAAGTGACTTAACTTTACTTGTCATAAGGGAGGTACAAATAAAAGACACAATAAAACGCTGCTACAGATGGACCGGAATGGCTACACTGACAAAACGACCAACAATGCCAAGCATTGGCAAGAAAGTGGAGCAACTGGAACTCTCACCCCGCGGATGGGCATGCAAACTGGTGTAACTTTAGCAGCGTCTACTCAATCTGAATGTAGGAATATTTTATGACCCAGAAATATACTTTTAAAAAAGTATACATAAATCCACCAAAAGGTATGTTCAAGAATGTTCACAGGAATACAATTGATAATAGCAAAACCCTGGAAACAAGCAAAATGTCCATCTACGCTAGAACTGATAAATAAATTTTGTCATATTCATGCATTGGAGTAAAGAGAATGAACAAATGACAACACAGTAACTGATTAAATCTCACAAATGTAATATTGAGCCAAAGAAGCAAGGCTCACAGGAGCACCTACTTTATGGTCCCATTTATATAAAGCTCAAACACTACCCTATGGGGCTGGAAAACAGGATTATGGTGACCTTTGGGAGATGGGGTTAACAGGAGAGAGTGCAACGGGGCTTCTGAGTATTTGGTCACGTTCTGTTTCTTGATTTGGTGCCAGCCACATGGATGTGTTCACTGTGATAATTCTTCAAGCTGTACTCTTATAATTTGTATGCTTTTCTTTATGCATTTTATACTTTGAAAATTTCACTAGAAAATAGAACAGTACACATAAGTGAAAATTAGCCAACTATATCTGTATATTTCAAAATTATAATGTTGAACAAAGAAGCAAGTATAATTCCTTTATATAATATTTTAAAAGATGAAAATTTATATATGTATATATGTGTATGCACATGCACACACACGTGTACACACACATATAAAACATGAGTTGAAATGTTCAGCTCCTCAACTCCAGCCTTGTGCCCTCACCATCCTAACCCCTCTAGTTCTCAGCTAGAAGCAGGTCTCTGCTGCCTCCAAAGAGATGGTTTCTGTGTCTCACCTGGCTTTGCTAGTTGTTTCTACAGGACTCTTGTTTGTCATTGGCTGTTCCATCCTACCTGGAAGGAGAAGTCCTTGATTTCCATTTCTTCTTCTTCCTCCTCCTCCTCCTCATTCTTCTTCTTCCTCCTCTTCTCTAACTTTTTCAAAAAGGACGATGTACTTTTAGAGGGAAGGGACCATCTTCCATCTCTCGTTGCACCCACAGCACCCAGGCCAACCCCACTCAGTCATATCTGTGGACTAGAATTAATGGCAGAATCTGACATGGAGCTAAGTCCATAGTAGATGCTCAACAAATCAGTCCATTGACTCAAAGCAATACAAAACATTGAGAATAAAATCACAGAGCCAGTGTCATAGAGACAGTCCTGTCCAAGTCCCTCAAGAAGCAGATGAAGACCACGAAGCCCAGTGAGGCTGGGAGATGACCTAAAGCTACAGGACACGTCAGGGGCACAGGCAGGGCATGAGACCACGGCCACTGATCCCTTCACATGCCATTTCTCCTAAACCAGCCACTGAAGTCTCCCTCCCTGCCACGTTGCCAAGATGGAATCAAAAAGGGTTTTGTCCCAAGTGCTACACAAGAAATTTTGATTGCGTGAGGGTCTCCTGAGCCTGCCTTACACTCCTTTCTGATTTAAAGGAGGCTGGAAATGACACCGTGTTGTCAAGGTGTCGTATTGGGAGCCGAGTGGGAGGGCGTGGGATGCTTCCTCTTTGTTTCTGCGAACATCCCAATGTCTGTTTTGGCTCTGGTTCAATACCTTTGAGCCTTTATCTCCCATTCTCGCGGCTTTGTTTTTATAATGCCTAAAATTACAGTGTACCAGATTCAGTCAACTGCTTGCCAGATTCCCTTAAAAGTATATAACGTTGTTAAAACCATTGTTTTTAAAAAGCTCCTTTAAAACATGACATTTATTAGCCATTATATTAAGATAAACGATAAAGTTATCCCCAATGTAGATTTTACCCTTTGATTTAAATTCCAACTTGAGTAAACTAGGCAAGGAACATTAAAAGCAGAATGGTTCTCAGGACCCACTGGGTAATGCTAGAATTTGTGGCATGCTAAACGCCAGCACAGCATATGCCAGCGAGTCTTGGTTAATCACATTTGGGGCCCAATTAAACTTTTCTAGCTTGCTCCAGTTTCTACCTGAGCCCCAGTGAAGGGAGCGCAGCAGGTGAAATTGCCGTGGGCAGAAGGAAACGTGGGCTCAGGCTGGGGAAGACAGGTTCGCTGCTCATTAACTGGGCTCATTGCAGACTCTAAAGGACAAGCAAGAACAGAGGCAGAGCAAAGCCACTGATGGGGACATAAGCCCCTGGATGCTGCCCTCTGCTCTGCCTTCCCATGAACTGGAGCTGAGCTGTGAGTGGTGGCAAGTGTCCTCACACCTGGCCGGGCAGACCAGCTCTGCGGGATAAACGCACTGGGACAAGGAATAGCTTGAGCCCCTTTGGGGGATCATGCCATCCTTCCATGATCTTTGTTAAATTCAATTGCCACCATGCCACAGATACGTGGTAATCCATGGCACCTTTTGTTTTACTTTCAAATTTATTGAGAAGGACATCCAGAAGGTTGACCTTAGTCTCCCCAAGGTGACTGCCCAAGGTTTCCAAACTCAAAGGATCTGGGAAAGACTTTCTTGATGCTTCTTCCCTTGGAAGAAGTGATCCCTTTGGTCAGCCTCATGTCCCCTACAGGTGTTTTGGTTATTGTAATAAAACTGCAAGGGGAGCTGAAGGCGTGTTGGAAGAAAGAGCTATCAGAACCTAGGAGGAGATAGAGCTGACATTTGATCCATGGGAATCTTTGTCAGGAGGTATTTTTCTCCTGTTCATGGTGCCAGAAATCTACGGGTGCCTCTCCAGGAGGAAACAGAATGTAGGAAGAAGGGAAACTGCTGCCAAGTTGGCCACTGGAGTGGACACAAAACACAGGAGCTCTGGGAAAGTAGTGCAGGTGGCCCTTGGTCTCCTGCCACAGCCTCCCAGTGCTTTGAGCAGAGCCATTGGGGACCAAGCAGCAAACTCCGCTCTCTCCAAGTCCCCAGACCCACTGAAACGTGCCCAGGGGCAACTCAACAGAGCCTTCAGCCCCCTGCTCCTGGCAGAACAGCCCTCACAGCCCAGCTTCCCAAGTTGCCCCCAAACACTTGCAGTGCCCTCTTCTGTGTCCCGGGACCCATCCACATTCCCCTGGGTGACTCATGACTAGCTGGTCACCTTTTCTCCATTCTTTTCTTCATCCATTCCTTTCACAAATACTTCTCCAGCCCCTGCTATGTGCCAGGCATCATGCAAGCCACTAGAGCTGTGACAAGTCCTCACCATCAAGGAACAGCACGTACATTCTAGTTGGGGTGGAAGATAGAGAGACAATGCACACAGAAATCAATAATTCCAGGCAGTGAAAAAATGGGAAAGGCAATAAATACGGTGGAATGAGAGGGGGCGTGGGCCTTCTTTAGCATGGAGGTCAGAGGATGCTGCCGTGAGGAAGCAGCATTTGAGCTGAGGTCTAAGCAATGCAAAAATAAATAAATAAATAAAACAATGAGGCTAAGAACTTTCTAGGGCAAAGAGAACCACAAATTCAGATATGTGTATGTGGGAAAGAGGACAGCATGTTCTAGGTGCACAAAAGAGACCCAAGTGGCTGGAGCAAGTGAGCAGGGACTGGAGGGAGACTGACCCCTGAGGGGACCCCACAGGTCCCTCGGCTGGACGAGCAAGGTGAAATCTCGCTGCAAGAGCAGTGAGAAGCCACCAGACAGTTTTCAACAGAGTGGCAATGCAATCTAATTTATATTCTGCGAGGCTCATTCTGCATGAATAATGGGTGGGAGAGGAATAAGATTGGAGACAGGGAAATCAATTAGGAGGCCACTGTGGTAAACCACCTGGGATGTGACAGGATTCAGACCAGCATGACGCAGCCAGGTGGGAGACTGCAAAGGAAAGGACCCTGCATGACCCGCTTGCTCCTTGGATGTGGGGATGAGGGAGGGATGGGTCTGGCTTTGAGCAGCTGGGTGAACGGAGGTGACATCTGCTGAGATAGGAAGACTGAGTGAGTGACCAGCATGGAGGTGGGGTACGGGGTGCTCCAGGCCTCCCTTCAGACAAGTTGAGCTGGAGATGGATTTGACATTCACATGAAAAGTCGAGCAGGCAGCTGCATATACATCTGGAGCGCAAGGAGATGCCAGCTTTGCTCCTGGCTCCGGGCTACTCCTCTGTCGGCCTCCCTTAAGGGGACAGCAAGGTGCCGGAGAGGGCGGGGCAGGAGGGGATCTCAGTTTTGGCAACAGAGCAGTGGGGACTCGAATCTTCTCTGGGCCATTCAATAACCTGGTGATTTCAGGCAAGGTGCTCCATTACTCTGCCCTCTTGGTGTAACCCGACAGGGCTGCTGTGGGGGTCCGTGGGTTGGGCCAGAGAAGGCAGGTGACACACATTCCCTCTTTCTCTTCCCGGTTCCTGATGCCTCGGTTACTGCCCAGGCCTGGAGCCTTCCTGGTCCCTATGAGCTTCCTTTCCCCAAAGGTTTATCCTTAAACCAAAGTCACTAACCAGATATTGACTCATGGAATCCACTTCCCCAGGACTCCCTGAGGGAACTCTGTAACCATTTTAGCTTAGAGCCACGTGCTGGCTAAAGGGTGCCGCCTTGTGTCTCCTGAGAGGTCCTGGTCCTCTCCCTGTCCTGCCCTTTATTCTCAGACTGAGCAAATTTCCCCCTCCCCTCTCTAAATTCCTGCAAGAGGATATGGGCTTTTCTCTCTGCCCGTGCCCTCCACCAGGTTCATTTTGCCCTGAAATAAGACTCAACTCCCTTTATATCACTTCCTTGCATGTAAACATTCGATGGCCCCTTTCTGCCCACAAAAATAAGTACAAGATCACCTTGGCAACCAATGCATTATGCAACGTGTCCCTGGCCTACCTTACAGAACTTCACATAGTCCATATTTGAGCTGGGAAGTTCTCAAACTTTTTTGGTCCCTTTACACTTTTAAAGATGATTGAGAGCCCTCCAAATGCTTCCATCTATGTGGGTTAACATCAATTTATACTGCATTATAGATTAAAACTGAGACATTTTAAAAATATTTATTAACTCAATAATAATAAGCCCATTGCATGATAATGTAAATAACATATTTAAAAAAAAAAAAACCCAACTCTATTTTCTAAACAAAAAGTTAGTGAGAGGAGTAGCATTGTTTTACATTTTTGCAAATCTCTAGTGTCTGGCTTAATGGAAGACAGCTGGATTTCCAAATCTGCTTCTTCCTTCAATCTGCTGCAAAATGTTATTTTGGTTAAATTATATATAGAAAATCAAGCTTCACACAGATATGTAGGTGGGAAAAGGAGGCCCTCTTGGGTCCCAGGAAGGGTCTTGGGGACCTGCAGGGGTCCTTGAACTCACCTTGAGAGCCAGGGCTCTTCGTGCTTCTCTGAATGATCCGTGACCTTCCTCCTGGCACCCTCAGCTCACACTGTTCTCTCCCCTGCAATTCCTTGTCCTCAATGACCTATAGAAACCCTAATCTAGACCTAGGTCCAATGTCAACAGTGTAAAGGAGACCCAAGGCCTCCTTTAGAGGAGCTGGCAGGGCCACATGAAGCAAAATGTGGCACGTGGGACAAAGCCCCCCCAGGTGCTCCCTGGAGGCTGACCTTCTCCCCACCACCAGCTCTGCCAGCTTCCCGCACACCTGGAGCCACCAGGGTTTGCAGCTATCTTGGAAGGCTCCTAGAATATTGTCTTAATCAACTCAGGCTGCTACAACAAAATGCTGCAGACTGGGTGGTTTAAACAACAAAAATTAATTTTCCCACAGCTCTGGAGCTGGAAATCCAAGATCTGGGTGCCGGCAAGTTTGATTGCTCCTGAGACCTCTCTCCTTGGCCTGGCTTGGCTTGCAGGTGGCTGCTTCCTTGCGGTGTCCTCACATGGCCTCGCCTCTGTCCATGTGCATCTCTGACCCCTCCCCATCTTCTTACAAGGCCACCAGTCCTATTGGATGAGGGCCCCACCCTGATGGTCTCATTAACTTTAATTACCTGTCTCCAAATACAGTCACGTTAGGGCTTCAGTACGTAAATGGGGGTGGGCACAGCTCAGTCCACACCACATGTTGAGACCCAAAGAAGTCATTCTTCACCAGTCCCCTACTCTATACAGCAAAATTAAATTTTCAGCAAAAATCAAGAAATAAAATAAGTATTAGTAATACTAATAATATTGAGAAAAGAAATGCAGACAGTGAAAATTCTCTTTTCTTGAACTTTTTATATGTCCTCATACAGTAAAAGTATTAAATATTACAGTGAGAAAAAGGGAAAAGAAAAATATATTAATGTGTTTTAATTGCATTAAAATATTTTTGATAGTAGAGGGGTAAATTCAGACTCACTTGTACATGGAAAGAGAGAACTGAAGTAATTTGAGTTCTGCTTTTTATCTTTACAATCCCCGTAGCATCTTTTATTTCAAATCATTAGATTCAAACAAGTTAAACAATTTTTGTATTTTAAACAATTTAACCAATCTATGTTTAAATGCTGAAATATGTAGTTTAGAGATATGAACTTCACCTGAAGCAAGTTTAAATGATTCCAAACCATTAGGAACTTAACCTCAGAAGCAATGTGTGTAGCTGAGTATGTTGAGACCAACTACAAAGCTGGAAGTTCTGTGATGTGACTTCCATGTAGAAGATAATCTTTAACAAAAGATGAGTAATGATAATAATATGCTAACTTGCAGCTTACATGTGTGTTATACATCAATCACTTTATTAAAGCTCAGAAATTACTGAAACAATTGTCTAGAATTTAGACCAACAGAAGATTTAGGAGAAGGAGCATTTATCGCTGAAATTATTAGAATTGTTGGTGCAAGGTGATAATAAAAACTAACCAACTTCTACTCAATGTTACTGTTGTTTCTTAATCATCTATGGACAATGAATTTTCATAGTGCTTTCACCCAAGGTGGACTCTTCCATTGTCCTGCCCTTGACCTGCCAATGGTTGTCACTCTGCCCAGATATAAAATTACATCTGCCCCTTAGTTCACCCCAAGTGTCAGCAAAGACAGGACCATGTGTGGGTAATGAGATTGTAGGGATGGTGGAATGCAGCTATCTCCCCATGCAGATTTGCCCTTGTAGAAGGCTCGTGCATGGGTGAGGTGCCTGGGGCAGTATGTAGGAGCAAGGGTGTTACCTGCAGTGTGTTTACCTATTCTTCCTGTCCAGATCCATGGGCTCATGTTTGAGCCCTGTGGCAAGAGACAGACAGAGAGAGAGAGAGAATGCAGACAGAAGGCTAAGAGGTAGTTTTATGAGGGACTCAGAAAAACACAGCAGTTCAATCCTATAGCTACTAAGGTCTCAGGTCAAAAAGTGGGACCCAAAGTCAGGAAGGATGACCTTCTCTCCACTTGGCACAGAACACATCTGGCCACTCTGGCCCTTCAAGGCAGCTTTGGAAGTGCCCAGAAACAGCAGCATCAGCACAGAAATGGACAGTCTTCGGGGAAATGGCACCATCCACAGCAATAGCAAGACTCCTGTTGGCTTTGTGGATGGAGACCATTACGGAAGTGCTCTTTCTGGGCTCCAGATGGTAACCTTTGCTAGGAAGTAAGGAAGACTCACCTACCTGGCTCAAGAGAAACTTGGGTTGGCCTCATGTCTGCATTAAGTGTATTTTTCTGCTTCTCCAGGAGTCTACTTGGAGTGTTTCCTCTGAACAAGGCTGCTCACTTCAGACACAAGACAGGGAATGTCTTCACAATGGGGGACCTCAGTGCAGAAGAGGTCCCAGAGCTGCCCAGATGGCCCATGCCCAGCCCTGCACCCACCCCACAGTGCCCATCTATTTGCTCTTCCATCTTCCATCCCTTCCCTACCCTGGAGTCCTCATCTTGCTGGTTTAGGGACCACCCTGATCACACCTGCAGCCCTGCCCCTAAATCCGTCTTCAGGTCATGTCCTCCCTGACCTTGCATCTCAGCCCCGTACTTCCTGCTAGACATTAGCAATCCATTCCTTTTCCATGCATCACATCAGGAGCAGCCTGCACCCACTCTGATCCTCATTCTGACCACACCTTCGGACCAGGAAAACGCTGCCCCACCATTCCCCAGAAAGACCTTTTCCTATGAGGTCCCCAAATTGCCTCCCTTGTCCTTTGGTTCCTTTTTTTAAGGTTATCATTCTGTTCCATTTCCATGTATAGTATAGTTAACAGAGCATGGGATTTGGGGAGAACACTGCCTTCATTTTTTACTGCCCATGTAGCCTTCAGCAAGTTGGCAAACCTGTCAGAGTTGCAGTTTCCTTTGTCGAAAGCAGTGATCAACCTGCCTTCCCCACCTGCCTGCCAAGGGGGTGGGCGAGGCCCCACGTGGCCAGAGCTCAGCATGGGCTGCCGGGCAGAGATGCTCAGCGAGAACAAGTGCCCCTGTGCCCACACCCGCCAGGGGGTGCCATGCTGGCCGAGCTCCTCCTTCCGTGTGGCTTGCCTCTGCGCTCTTATTTGAAACACACATCTGGATCTGGGGATTCCGGTGGCCACCATTTCCTCATTTAATCAGCACGTGGTGACTGGGTCCCTGCTGTGTGCCGAGGCTTGCATTTAGGCAGCAGGGTTCCAGAAATGAGCAAGACATGCTCCTTGGTCACAGCCAGGACCGCTTCCCCTCCGGCAGGGGGAGGGCAGACGTGGAAACAGCAATGAGTGGATACAATACATGAGTATGTCAGCATCCCCCGGCCCTGCCAGGTACCATCAGGGTCTTCTTAGTGTCTCCTGCCCCTTACTAGTCCCAGGCATGCCCAATGAGATGGATGCCGGGGTCTCAGTTTACCCATTTTTGGAGTAGGGGTGCTCTCAATTTCCAACAGCATTGCAAGGGTTCCTGACCAGGGAGGGTCGAATCTGGCTCTAACTTGCTCCCAAACAAGCCCCTGAGGATTTCTCAGTCTTGGCAAAATACTGCACAGTGCCTTCCCAAGCAATCAGTTAAAATATCTGAAAGAACAATTTCCCCTACAACAAAACAAAACAAAGCAAAGCACATAAGCCTGACTAGAGAGAGCAGGATGTTAGCATTTCCTCCAGGCAGCTAAGGCTTTCAGATCCCTCCCTCCCCCCCCCCCTTGCCGGCTCCCAGAGGAAGGGACTCTCCCAGAGCCTCTGCTCCTTCATCCACGGAGCTTCTGCTAGCTCCCCTCTGCCATGGCTCAGGGCTGTGTGCTCAGAACAAATTGTTCCATTAGAAGCCTGGACTCACCTAAGCGTCCTGATTACATTAGCTCCCCAAGCATTCCTCTGTTCCCCGAGCTGGGAGCTGGGAAGAGGTTAAAGGAATCAAATCACCTCTAATAGGCGATTACAGGTTCCCAGGACTTCTTAACTGTGGCTTTAACATGCAGACAACCGTAAAGACTCAGGTGCTTCTGAGGAGCTCACGTGGGAGTGTCCCTGCTGAGCCAAGCAACCAACGGGGACACTTGTTTCCTATTTGTAGCGGGGCTGGGGCACTTCCTGGTACCTTCTATATTGCAGGTAACCCAGCCCTTCCAACAGGGCATCTCATTTCAAATTCCCAGCATTTCTAGCAGGTGAGTCTTACATCCCCTACTTACTCTGTGGGTTGTCCAAAGTCACAGAGATACAAGGGGAGACTCCAGCATTCAAAACCAGGTGGGTCTGATTTCCAAAGCTCTTGTTCTTCACCCTAATCCACAGTGCCTCCTACTGAAGTCTCAGAGTGGGAAGGGACCTCTCATGGTGATCTCATGGGCTCTCAGGCCAGTGATCGCCCTGGGATGTCGCTTCCAGCTCCAAGTTGACTGGACTCAGCCCTTCACCTATGTTGGCTAGGCCACCTACTAGCACATCAGACCTTGGGGCTGTCACCTTCAGGTTCCCCTATTTAAGACAGGAGGAGATATCACCTCTGCTCACTAGAAACCGTCCCCCCTCCCCACTACAGACTTACAGCTGCTACCTTTTCAATGTGCTTTAAGGTATTCAGTTGTGTTTATTAATTAGTCATCATTATTGACTTGACATCCTGCTGTCATTTAAATAAATCTGGTGACATTAATGAGGCCCTTAATAATACGCAGGCTTCTTGTGCTAATTATTTTTTGGTGACAAAATTCATTGTTAATATAAATAGCAATATTAATCATGCCAAGGATCAATATGTGTGTGGGAGGTGAGCCCCAGAGTCCAAGAGAAAGGACATTGTGATGTCGGTGGGTGCTGGGAGAAGGTCTGAGACAGGCTTACCGAGAAGGCAACCTTGCCTAAGGAAGGGGTGGAGTAGGAGCTTCACGGATGCCAGGTTGGGAGCAAGATGGTCACCAAATGCCGAGAGGGAGTCCATGAAAGTACTTGATGTGCAGTCATTGTGGTCTGCTGAGATTTGAACGCTAACACAAGTTCAGAGACACTAGAGATTCTGCCACTGCCTTCCCCCACCCCAAGCCACATCCAACTGATCTCCAAGACCCCACTGATCTGACCGTCCAAAAGCACTCTCAGTCAATACCTTCTCTCGACACCCTTCTCCCTGATCTGCTTAAAGCTTGCACCTTGGCTTCCGTTCCCACCCTCACTGGCCCTTCTAACCCGAAAATTGCTCCTCAAGTCCAGTCCAAGTTCTCCCTGCAGTGCAGGCTCTTTTCCTGGAGTTCAAGCCACCAGATCTTAATGTGCCTGTCTCCCCAGCCTTGCATCTCACATGTGCGAAATGCTCCTGGAACTCTCCCCTCGCCCAACCATTTCAACTGGTTAATCCCTGCATACCTCCACCTTAAAATCTCACTTCCATAGGGGACCTTCCCTGAACCCTTGGCTGGAGCCTCTTCTCTGCTCCCGTGACTCCTGGGTGTCCCCCTTGTGTACCTCTAACGACGCTAATCATGATTTCCAGTTTATACATCTTTCTTATTCCTGGGACTGTGAACCTCTCAAGGGCATGATGTTTGCCTGACTTGTCCCAGGCCCCACAAAGCCCTGTGGGCCATAAGTGTTTGATGAACAAACAAACGAGTGAATAAATCCTTGTGGGAGAAAGGATTGTGGGAGAGCCTGAGGAGCAGCAGGCAGGTGGGCTGGGAACAGAACCACAGGGACAAATGGAGAGTGAGAGTGAAGGGGCATGTGGTGCCACCTGCAGGGGCCTCGGAAGCTGCTGCCAGATTTCGGTAAGTGGATTCAGGATAGACTGAGGATGTTTGTTTATAAGGAACTTATGCAAAGAAACAGGCAAAAGTGCAGGCTCCTGCATCCAGGCCTGGCAAGAACTGCTGATGCTGGCAGAGGACACAGCTTGAGAGACTGGGGCAGATTCACCAGCCACGCTGAGCTCGAGCTCTGAATATGCATTTCAGGAGGTCCCAATGGGCAAGGGGCAGCTTGCTGATCAGAAAGAACTCCAGGCTCCCTTCCACCCCATGGAGGGGCCTTTCTGAAAGGTTAGCATCTCCTGCTCTGAGAAGTGGTGGGTGCCTGTGTAGGGGGGCATTTGTCTGCTGAGCACGCCACATGGCCATGAACTATCAGGTGTCCTCAGCTCTTCCCAAGCATCCTGGGAGCCTCTGGACTCTGGTAATGAGAGAACACTGGAAGATTCCCAGAGTCTCCTTGGGATGCAGACAGGTGGGAGGATCCCATCGCCCAGCCCTGAGCAAGCTCTCAGGCCACACAGCACTGGTACTCCTCAGAGTCACACAAAGATGGCTATGGGGTGTAACGGCCCCAACATCCCAAGACGGATGTACGGAACCCCTACCATGTATCAGGCACTGCTCTAAGGGCTCCTTCTTGAGGAGTCCTTCCTGGTCTGATGAGTTTCTCAAATATATTAGTTCCCCGTGGATGGAATCTCAGGGAGCACGATTTCTGGGAAACAGTCGAAGGGCTTTAGTGCTGGTCTGGAATTTTGATCTCTTGTGATTGTTTGGCAGATTGTTCTCTTCTCCTTGACGAGAAGTGGGCTAGTGTAAGAATGAAGATTCTTTTCCAGCATAAAACAGGACGATTACATATGTGAGCTAAGCTTTATTGGAGTTGAATGTCCCAAAACTCTCTACCATGTAGAGAGAGTCCAGTATGTCAGAAGGCTTCATGCCCCAGGGAAATGAAATTGCATTAGTATTCAGAGATGGTCCAACATTTCTTCAAGTTTCACAACTGATACTGAATTAAGCCACGAAGTGCAACCATTCTAATTGGCGAGAGGCATATGACAGACAATAATGGGGTAAAAGTTCATTTCTTACTCCAATTAATTACAAAAGAGGATTTCTTTAAAAAAAATTAAAAAAAGGAACTCACACATTCACCATATGGATCCTAAAGCACCTTTCTTGTACAGTGTGACACCGTAACTCCATCTTCCACAGAACAAATGGGAAATGAAATATTTCTGTATATTGGCATGTCAAGATATAGTGTGTCAAGTCCAATGGGGTGTTTTAATGCAATTGAATACACCTTTGGGTTGATAAATAATGTATGACATAAATCCTCCAACCGAAACAGATATCATCAAGTTTGGATTCTTTGGGGGGTGCCGTCTTTTGGTGTGTGGTTTTGGTCAGAGTTTTCTCAGCCCTAGTATCTGTCAGAGATTG
Organism: Lepilemur ruficaudatus; assembly: GCA_963574885.1. Taxonomy (NCBI): domain Eukaryota; kingdom Metazoa; phylum Chordata; class Mammalia; order Primates; family Lepilemuridae; genus Lepilemur; species Lepilemur ruficaudatus. The sequence goes on along the minus strand of CAUYRT010003149.1, from coordinate 23,375 downwards.
GGAGGGGAGCAAACTCGCCCCCCATCTCCACCAGACTCTCCAAGAGATTTAAGGAATTGCAAATGCAAGCAAACAATCGGGTTTATTAAAGTGTTCAATACTTGCCAAAATGTAAGGCAACCTTGAACTTGAGACGTGGCGTGGATATGAGGCCAAAGTGGGGGCATTCTAACACTTCCTATCTTAGCTTGGATTCCCCCAAACCAGAGTCTGGCATGTAGGAGCTTATTTCTAAGAAAATCTCAGGGAGCCACAGTGACAGGCTAGGGACAGTGAGGGAAGGAGAAACCCATACTGGGTGCATAACTGAGTTCACTGCTCTTGGGGGCCCTCAGGGGTTCTCAGAGTCATCTGCCCAGAACCATTCTCTCATTGAAACAACTCAGACACAGAAAGACAAATACTACATGTTCTCACTTGTAAGTGGGAGCTAAATAATGAGTACACATGGAAGTAGAGTGTGGAATGACAGACAGCGGAGACTTGGAAGTGGGGAGGGTGGTGGATGATGAAAATGACTTAAAGGGTACAACGTACATTACTCCAGTGATGGATACACTCAAAGCCCTGATTTCACCACTATGCAATATATCCATGCAACAAAATTACACTTGTACCCCATCAATTTATACTTTTTTTAAAAAAGAAAGAAAAAGAATTTTCCACCCAAGATCAATCTGCAAGTATGTATTCATTGGCTCTCAGATCCATGGGATGAGTGAGCCTTGACCTCCAAGCTTGGTGTATGTGCTTGATGGGTGAGCTCCTACCAGTGACAGGAGTGTCAGAGAAACAGTAGGGGCAGAAAACAGAAGGTCATTGTGGGCATTTGAGGAAAGCTGCTTGCAGACTGAGGCGGGTAGAAGCCCACTCAGGAACTTTCAATGGCAGCTGTGGCTAAAACTGGATGGGAGGATGAGGAGGGCACCAGAGGTCTGTGACACATTCTCCCAGTGTGCACAGTGAGGCCACCACAGGGTACAGAAGACGGCAGGACCCAAAGCACACAAGTTCCAATCCTCAGCTCTCCTTAAGAGGCATTCTCAGGTCCTAATCCGGGTTGTGGTTCCGCACCCTTTCGTATGTGGACTCAGATCACCATGTTGTTCTGCATTAAGGGGAGAGGGTAGGCAGGACCCTGCAAGCCCAGGTTCTATGGGACAGAGATGGACATGGTTCCTAGGACTTCTGTTCACCTTCCATAAGCTGATCTCAGCAACTTTGCCAGAGTTAACTCAAAGGAAAGCTGTGAAATTGACTCAAATGGTAAGTCTAGGAAGAGGATAAAACATGTTTGAGGAACATCTAGCCAGTCTGTGTCAGAAATTCCCTCCATTAGTAAGACATGACTCATAATTAAGTCTCACTACTCAGATCTGTTAACCCTCCTCCCTTGAAAGAAGGCAGGTGTAAGGGAAGATGAGAGAAGTATAAACTGTTCATTCCATTAATCTCTCTTTGTTGGGAGGGGAGTAGAAGTGCCTGTCTCAGTAATAATAATAATAATAAACAGCTAGTGTTACATAGCATTTACTATGTGCTAGGCACTATTCTAAGACCTTCATTAGATTAAGCCATCTGAACTTCACAACAACCTTGTGTCATAGGTAATATCATTATCCCCATTGTACAGATGAGGAAATCAAGAAGCAGAGAGGTTAGGAGATTTTCCCAAGGTCACACAACCACTAAGCTGCACAGCTGGGATTCCAGTACAGGCATCTGGCTCCAGAGCCCATGCTCTCGTCCACCACATTACATACCACTCTTCTTACTTTGAGGGAATGTGGGTTAGCTTGCCCTAACAGTGCTAATCTATAGCAGTAACTTTAGAGATTCTTTATCACAGACCTTATAAAGTCTACAAGCTTATATTAGGGAATGAGAACTCTGTATTTTTCCATATGTGCTTTCAGATCCCCCTAGAGACGTAAAGGATACGCTGATTTTAGTAAACATAATACTCCTTGCTAAGGAGCTAGTGACAGGCTTTAAGATGTTGGCAGCAGTGGTCTGAATATTTGCATCTCCCCACCAAACAAACTTCATATGTTGAAACCCTAACCCCCAATATGATGGTATTAGGAGGTGGGGCCTTTGGGAGGTAAGTAGGTCATAAGGATGGAGCCCCCATTAATGGGATTAGTGACCTAACAGAAGAGGCCCAAGCAAATCCCCTTACCCCTTCTGCCATGTGACGTTACAGCAAAAAGACAGCTGTCTATGAACAAGGAAGCAGCCCCTCACCAGACATCAAATCTGCCAGTGCCTTGATCTGAGCCTTCCCAGCCTTCAGAACTGAGAAATAAATGTCTATTGTTTCTTACTGTTTATAAACCACCCAGTCTGTAGTAGTTTGTGATAGCAGCCCAAATAGACTGAGACAGTGGCTAAGGAAATAGATCTTACTTAGTTGATCTCATGCCTTTTGTCATATCCGTTTCATGCTTCAGGACCCTCATCACTATTAAGCAACCTTCTGGTCTTTGCACGTGACTTTACTCAAGTGCAGACTTCAGGAAATCCATTTTGCTCAACCAACTTTTATGGAAAGCTTTGCCTCCCTCCTGTGTTTTCTGCTGCATGCCACCTAACTTCTCCCTGTTAATTACAATGTTTGCATGACACTGTAGCTTGCTGCATCTCTACTACAGCTGCACGATCTCTCGTATGACCACGGCTGGGTGATTCTCACCTAGTGTGCCTCAAAGTTTAATGTGCATAAAAATACCCTGAAGAACTTGTTAAAATACAGAGAGGGATTCACTATTTCTGGGAGGCCTGAGAGTCTGCATTTCTCTCACATACCTGGGTGATTCTGGTGCCTCGCCAGCACTTTGGTTGGCAAGGTTCCAAACCTGTCTGGGCTCAGATAGTTTCATCCTATTTAGAGTCTGAGCAAATTGTCAATGTGTTCTCTCTCAGCCCCACCCTTTTTTGCATTGCTTTGTGATATTGGAGCTGGGCCGTTTAAGCATTTCTCGTTTACCAGATGGCAGGATGTTCTGGCCTGTAGTAAGTACCCTGACAAGTAATAGTGACAGGAAGTCATCTCCCTTCTGAGTTCTGGCTCTACATTATTGTTATTTTCTGTGGGAGCTCAGAGGCCCATATAGACAAGTTCCAACTATGCACTCAGGCCATGCCTCCCCCACAGGTAGCCACCTCCAAACAGCTCCAACCTCAGCCACACCCTCCAGTGACAGTCAGCCACTTCTAGCAAGCAGCACCTGCCTCCACCCTCCAGCAAGTTCCTTTGCCACCAGCAAGCTGCCTGTTCCCGTGGTGTCCAGGAAGAGTATGAATCTGAGCCGTGCAGGGTTGGAGTCTCTCTCCTAGCCCTTAGTTCCTTTTATGTTCACCCTTCATCGTCCTAGAATTAGTAGCTGCTTCTTTGTACCTGCTATTTCTGGACCCTCTCAGAATCCTTAATACCCCTCAATAGCCAGCCACCTTCTTACTACTTGACAATTCTCTACACTGTATTTTTTCTGCCCCAGTGACCAATGTGGTTTGTCTGATGTGGAGTCCAACTGAAAAGAGACATCCCACATCTCACAGCCACAGAATCTTTCTGTAACAAGCATGAAGCTTTCCTGAGAAGCAGCAAATGGGGAGCAGCTTTAGCCTGTTGTCCCACGTCCCATTCCACAGGGGTTACATGTTCATGTCAGATGCTAAGTGAATAATAAGAAACCGCAAAGGCCAGAACTGTAAGGGACTGCAGGGGTCATGTGGTCTGGCCTGTAGGTTTACAGATGGGGAGACCAGTGGCTAGACATGATTTGCTCCAGGGTCACATAAGGAGTTCATGGGGCAGGAACGCAGCTCACCTGGAGTGTACTTTCTGATGTACCGTGTTTACCGACAGGCAGAATAAAAAATGAATGAGTGAGAGGTTTTGGCACTCACCATTTACTCTAAGCAAACTGCAGATGGTTTTTCTGTACCTAGGTATAATATTTCCAGGAATAAGATTCAATAGATAGTATTTTTAAAATAGTATTCATTTGCTAGGGTTGCCATAACAATGTACCACACACTGAGGGCTTAAACAACAGAAATGTATTTTCCCACAGTTCTGGGGGATGGAAGTCCAAGATCAAGGAGTCAGTAAGGCCACGCTCCTTCTCAAGGCACTAGGAAAGGATCTGTTCTAGTCATCTCAGACACGCCTTGGCTTGGGGCAGCAAAACTCCACCCTTCCCATGGTTTTCTTCCTGAGTGTGTAACTGTCTCCAAATTTCCCCTTTCTATTAGGATTCTAGTTGTATTATTTAAGGACCCACCCTACTCCAGGATGGCTTCACCTTGACTTAATATTTGTGACATTTTTCCCAAGTAAGGCCACATCTGAGGACTGGGAGTTAGGACTTCCATTAGGGAGGAAGACCCATAGTTCAACCCAAGAATGAATTCATGTACAAGTATCTATTCAGTACCTCACATATGCACAATTTCTCTGTGAGGATGCTTTTGTACCCCAGTGTGACAGGTGGCAAAGCCAAGTGTTTTGCCCAAGTTCACACTGTTGGTGGGAGCCTCAGGATTTGAACTCACATCTTTTGTATCTGAGCCTAGTACCCTTTGATGTGCCCTCAATATGGAAAAGGAGGACCAGGAATTATGTCCTTATCTTTTCTTATTTACATTCAGAAAATGTACCAGAGATTGAATCATTCCATTTTTGTTTTTAGCTGAAAGGACTAAATCAAGAGACAGAATATGAGTGATATTAATCTTCAAGGACTGACACAAAAAATACCACAGACCAAGTGGCTTAAACAACAGAAATTTATTGGCTTATATTTATGGAGGCTGGAAGTCTGAGATCCAGGTGTCAGCAGGGCGGGTTCCTTCAAAGGCTGTGAGGGGACAATCTGTCCCAGGCCTCTCTCCTAGCTGTTGGTGGTTTGCTGGTGACCTTGGGTTCCTTTGCTGTAGATGTATCACTCAGATCTCTGTTGTCATGTTCTCATGATGTCCTCCCCGTGTGTGTGTCTGTCTTTGTGCCCACATTTCCCATTTTTATAAGGACACCAGTCATACTGGAGTACAACTACCCTAATGACTTTGTTTTAACTTGATTACTTTTATAAAGACCCTATTTCCCAAGCGGTCACATTTGGTGGCACTGGGGGTTAGGACACCAACATATCCTTTTGAGAGGGGGATGCAATTCAGCCCATAACACAAGGGGGCTTGAATTCTTGTGTAGGGAGTCATAGATCAATTCTAATGGGCAAGTAAAGGGTGGGTATCTGTCTTGGAGACCCAGGACTGTGAGCTATTAATAAAAGCAATACACTGGGGTGACCCAATGCATCCCTCGGATTTTAGGGAACTGGGATCTACTTGTACCTTCCTGATTCAGAGCCATCTCAAGGGCGGGATCCCCCTGAGTTCACGGTAAAATGGGGACTTAGTGGTTTGCTGACACACATCCCAGATTTGGGGTGAAAGTCCCCCTGGTTAGGAATTCCCCTCACTTCTGAAATGAAATGTACAAGTCAAGCCCCATTTCCAAAGAAAACGTTACATTTCCCTTTCTATTTTCCTCTGGGTTGTATTTTAGACAAAGAATTTTCTGCAATTAGATAGCTGTAGCTGTATCTTATTTCCTTTACCATTAATCTTTTATAAACTGTGAAATTAACAAGCCTCCCCATGACCAACCTATGAAATCTGCCATCTCTCACTGCCATTTACTGAAGGTCTCTGCTTGGAGATGCTCTGCCGATAGCACCTGAGCAATTTTGATGAATGTTTCTCTCCTTCTCATTACAAGAAATGCTAATCTTCTGACATTCCTCTCTATGTACATTCATTAAAGGACTGCAAGCTCTCCACACTGCAGTGGAGGTGAAATTCAGCACTATATTTGCTGACATTACAGTGGTCTGCTCACACAGAATTATCTGATGATGTGGTATTAAAGAATTAGGTCAAATAATCTGGATAAACCCTTAGGATTAAGGGATCTGTGGTTGTCTCACTGACCAATATTTTGAAAACCTAGTTATACTCAAGCACACACAGTGTACTCATTGTTCATTCATTCCACAAACTGTATTGTGCGCTTACTACATGTGAGGCGCTCTTCTAGGCACTGGAGAAGCAGACCTCTGGCTTTCCAGGAACTTGCAGTAGAGAGAGGAAGATGGGAGGCAGAATACACTAATGATGACAATACCGTGAGAGTCAGAGGAGGGAGTGACAAGCTCCACCTGCAGTCAGAGTGGGTTTCACAAACAAGGTGAGATTTTAGCTCATCTTGAAGGGTGGGAAAGAGTTGGCTGGATGCAGCATGATGTGGATAGGGAGGGCCTTCCAGGAACAGGGAATAGCATGTATAAAAAGGAAGAGCATGGTGTGTTCAGAGAAGAATGTTTGTCTTCCCAACACAGAACATGCACAGCAGAAGATGTGCTGGAGAGACACCAGGCTGCAGAGTTGGTCTTGACCTACAAGATCAGTAACTTGAAACCACGTTTTATGAAGGCAAAGCTCCTTCAGTCATTTCAGAGAGAAGGAAGTGGTAGGGAGGACAGTAGGTGGAGAGCTGAGTTTTCCACCCCACTTTAGGCAAAGCAATTTGGCTCCAGTGAGGACAGTAGATTTGGTTGTGGTCATGAGAGAGAAAGCACAGATTCCAGAAGCATTCCAAAAGTGGATGTGTTAGTCAACATTCTCTGAAGAAACAGAACCAATAGGAAATACATACAGATATAAAGAGATTTACTATAAGCAATTGGCTCAGGTAACCATGGAGGCTGAGAAGTACCAAGATCTGCAGTCAGCAAGCTGGGGACCCAGGGGAGTCAATGGTGTAAGTTCCAGTTTGAATGCTGGCAATATCAGGACACCAGAAGAACTGATGTTTCAGTTCGAGTCCAAAGACAAGACCAGTGCTCCAGATGAAGGAATCAGGCAAAAGGAGTTCCCTCTTATCCATGGGATGATCAGCCTTTTTGTTTTATTTAGATCTCCAACTAAGTGTATAAGGGCCCCCCACATTATAAAGGGCCCAGCTGCTTTACTCAGTCCACACATTCAAATGCTAATCTCAGCCACAAAAACCCTCACAGTCACACCCAGAGTAATGTTTGACCAGATACCTGGGCACCCAGTGACCAAGTCAACACATAAAACTAACCATCACAGTGAAATTTCTTAAAAAAACTTGGAATCACCAAGATAGCTCTGGAGAGTGAGGGACTGGAATAAGTTGAGGCCAAGTCTAAGGTTTGCAGATTGAGCAACCAGGTGTGAAGAGACACCTTAGGTGAGACGGGCATCATGCCAGTCTGTACCCAACAAGAGCCCATTGTTGGCAGCTCATGCCTTGCATCTGGTGGCCAATGTCTGTACTTCGTGGTCCAGGTGAAAGCTACATGGAGGCATGAACTTTGCCTTTTCTCTTTTTATCATATTTCCAGAGAAGGTCTTTACAGCCATGTCATGTTAAGGATCACCAAAGGCCAAATTACCCACGGTCATTTCAGAGGCACATTCGAAATCTGTGCAGGGGATGTTTGGTATTGTCTTTTATGAAGACTAAGAGCAACATTGTGTGTTGCACGAGTCTGTGGGGCAGCACTGTGAGTCAGCACAGCCTACAGCGACGAAAAGGGGCCTGACCTACAAAGATGGACTGAGACAGAGCGTGATACGGCCTCTGCCTTCCCAGTATTGCTGATGGGACCAGAAGTGGCACCTGATCAAGGATCACCAAGTCAAGTATCCGGTGGCAGGGCCTGATCTACATAGACAAGCTGAAGCTGTGAGACTCTCACTCTTGGAAACGTGAAGAGCTAAACTGAGGCACACCGAGGGAAAAGTCAAAGGATGAGATGAGGTAGAAACAGGGCCCTGACACCCCAACATTGTGCATAGCCGAAGTTTTGGGGAGCAGGAGCAATGAGTCAACACAGGCTGCAACAGCAGCAGGGATCAGAAAGAAGAAGACAGAGGGTGTCACTGTACCCCACTGTTCCAGGACTGGGGCTGGTTCCCATGAATTTTGACAGTGTCATCCCCACAATGTACTTTTGAAGAAACTTAAGTGAGTGTCTATTTTTTTTGTGCGTGTGTGCAAACAAAAGAAGCCAGCCTGGCTCCACCCACTAAGCGGCCCAAAAACCTGCTGCTTTGTAAGGTTCTAGATGCATCTAATGACAGACACCCAGACGTCCATGAACCCACCTCGGGGCTGTAGGAACCACGCACACTCCATGGGCATCAAGGAACTCTGTGTAGCCCATTCTCCAGCCCAGGCTGGGAAGCCGCGAGCCTCTCCCTTCCTGCTGAAGGTGCTGAGGATTCAGTCCCTTTCTTCTTGGTTCTGGCTCCACCCACACATCTACTTCCGTTCCTGTCTCCTCCTAGACCCAGCGTTCCCAGGCCTGCCTGCAGCACGGGACACAGTCTGCCCGGCTCCCCCAAGACAAGAACACTGACCCACCTCCTGCTAAAGAGCGTGTGCCTTTTACCACGGGATGACACTCAGGAGACAGGGATGACACACACGTGAGATTTACACCCTCAAAGTTCATCCTGTCCCGGAACCTGGTTCGCAATCTTCCCTCTCTGAACTGTCCCCAGACTCTAGAGCTCCTCCCTCCCTGCACAGAGTGGAGCTCGGCAGGCCTCCCAGCCACTCTCCAGCCCCCTAACAACTCCCTCCTCCTTCGCCAAGTTTTCACAAGGTGGGCAGAGGGGCAGGCAGGACAGAGCCACGTGTGAGAGTCAGTGGCCACTGCAGGGCCCCCATTCTCAGTTAGATCATCTGCTCTTCAGTGATCTCCCATGTGAGGCTCTGCCTGGCCCAGGAATGTCCCCTTGGGTTATAGCCTCTTTTTGTCCATCCCTGGGCCTTTCTGTAGTTTGGAATGACTAGAATCCAAATGCTTCCCTCCCCACAGGTAACTAACTGCTAGTTCCCCATCTCCCATTTCCACACTGCTGATGCAGGATGAAACCTGACACCCCAAATCCATACAGTGGTGTTGTTTTCTTTCTTTTGCCCACAGGGAACTGGTTCAGCAAGATATCCTGCATTAAGACGTGCTGACATCTCTGCCCAGCCTTCTGCTTCTAGACTGTGGGTCTGCAGGATTGCTAGGGGAAGGGGCTTTCCTCCAGGGTGCCAGGGCTGCTCCAGCAATAGAGCATCCGTCAGGAACACCTGAAGCATTGCGGGCGCCCCTGAAAGCACAGTGCAGTAGGAAGGAAACTGTGCTGGGAGTCAACAAACTCTTCAGCCACTTCCTTACTCAATAACTATTTAGTAAGTGTCAGCCACGTGACTTAGCACTGCCCCGCACATTAAGAAAACACCTTGGTAAACAAGACAAGCAGCATCCTTCCTGCCTTTACAGAACAAAGGAGAAAGTTCCTTTATGTCCTTGAGTGGTGTGACCTTGGGCAATTAGCCTGATCCCCCTTAAGCCTGACTCCTCTTCTGATAGGATGATAACATAAACTTTCTGGAGTGTCAAACTGAGTGCCCTGTGTGACCGCCGTGATCCAGTGCCTGGCACATTCTAGGCATTCAGAAGCCATTTGCTGATGTGTAGAGATTGTCCGCCTTGACCTGAAATCCCTGGGAACACCCTCACGTTGATGGGAACAACGCTACAGCACCATCAGATTGAAACTAGGGGTTTGTGATCCAGCCTGAAAATATTCAAAGTGTGAAAATTCACAGACTATGGCAGAAAAGCAAATATAAACCTCTTTATGTGGTTCCCTGCTTAATTTATTTCCAGCTTTGTCTTAAGTGATATTTCTCACCAATATCTATGAAATGGGGAATATCTAATGAGGGTTAAAATTCCAGGCAAATGCTCCAGATCCGTAACTACGCTCCCGCGGGTGCCGGGAAGCAGGTGGGCGGTGTGCTACTGCCCCCGTGTGTAGCCAGCTTGGCTAGCAAGGACCTGGGAACCGAGCAGACGGTAGGATCTTTTCTTCTTTTTAATTTTTTTTTTTAGCAAGAACACTTAAGAAGAAGAAAATGGACTCTCAAAAATCCTCTTTATCCAAGATCAAATAGAATAAAACCCAATTAAGTCAGTGCAGCTGTCGGCTGTTTAACCAACTCAAAAGGCACATCCTTCCCCTCTGTGCCCTTTGGCTCTCCCTTTGCCTGGTGCGCCTTGGACACCCGGCTGCCTTTACAGGAAATGGATTTGTTAACCCCAGAGAGAGGAAAAATCTCCTAATGGCATGCAGGGCTCACACATGCCCCCAGATGGAACTGTTTGATGCCAGGTATGGGGGGGCCTTCCGGGTTCGTGGCTTCTGCATAGAACGATCTCTGGGGCGCAGTCATTCACTTGGCCTGAGGTCTGTTCTCCACCCACAAGGCGCCTCTCAACTCCTCTGCCTCAAGCCAGCAGTATGGGTCTTTGTGCTGTTGGGCCAAGAGACAGTCACCGAATTAGGTCTCACAACCCTGCTAGGAGCCCATGATTTAAGGATCGTATCATCTAGGAGGAGAAATTGGTGGGTAAACTGGCACGAGATGAGAACTGTTACCGCAGAGCCCAGAGGAGAGGGGACCAGCCCAGGCGGGAAGTAGGAAATGTCTCCCCCAAGCATGACCACTGAGCTGCAGCTTTACAGAGGAATCAGTCACTGGGCAAAGCAGCAGGTAACCGGGAGTGGTAGGCAGAACTTACATGTCACGGCAGCGTGCACAAGCTTGGAAGGGCAACTGGGCAGACAAACCGAAGGAAGAAGACGGGAAGCAGAGAGCCCGGGGAAGGCTGTTACAGCAGTCTGGGCAAGAAACCAAGTTTGAGTTAAAGACCAGAAGAAACAAAGAATTATTACAATGAAAATCATTAGGTCTTGGGGATTGTGTAGCCAACACCATACTCTCCCCTAATAGCCCCAGATTGGGACGATAGAAGAACCAACAACTCTTGCTCACTCTGGGATTATCCGATTCCCAATCGCCACAAAAATTGGTCCTGCTGCTGCCCTGCCCCACTCCTCACCTCTGAGGCCAGAGCACCAAGCTTCTGTCTCTCCTCTGCCCCCTTCGTAGGTCCTTCCATGGCCTCCACTGGGCCAGAGATGCAGACGTGGCTAGTCCTGTGTGTGGGGATTTCACAGCTCGAGACCTGCTGTCTGGACAGCTCCAAGGTGAGAATTGTGACTCTGGAAACTGGGAGAACTCCCGCGTGACAGCAGCCAGCTCACCCTGGGCTGGGACCCAGATGACAGCCTGTGCCCGGGATGTCATCAGCCAATTGCTCCATAGAATATTCAAGCTTCCTACTCCAAGTTACCGGGTTTTATCAACAATCCGTTACAGGGGGTGCTCAGAGGTGTCATCTCTGGGTAGACAAGATGAGAAAGCTTGACCTGGGTGCTGGCTAAGTAGGTGCATTTTTTACTAAATTTTGGTATAATTTGTACAATCTGGGCAAGTCACTTAATCCCTCAGAGTTTGGGTCCTCCTCTCTGTCCCTTGGCATCACCAATGGCTTTCTCACTGAGCAACTGAGAGGAAGGAATGATGTCATATAAGTGAAAGTGCCTCCAAAGTGCAAACCACTGAACAGGCATTCGTGACTGTTTCCATCACAGTGGAGGCTTGTGGAAACCAAGACCGGGGAGCCCCTGTACCCAACTCCCGAGTGTAAAATGAGCGCATCTGGGAGGCACAGGTCTGTGTCAGGAATCTCCAGTTTGGATGTTGTGATTAATCCCTGCTCTACCTTAACCAATACAGAACAACTGAGAAGGCCTAAATGTCTTTCCTAGGATTCCTAACCACAGAGTTTATGCAACAAAAAAAATAGCAGCTCTCAGATTTTAAAGTGCATGTAAGCATTGAAGAGTATTTTCCACAGGGTGCCAGTAACCAATGAAAATTAGGTGATTATATATCCCAGAGTTTTAAAAATTCTACTGTTTTAAGTGGTTAAAAATTGGATCATTTACAATTACTCTCAACACGGAGGAATCTCACAAACATAATGTCGAATGAAAGACAGTACATGACTGTGTACCATACGGTTCTGTTAACATAAAGCACTAACAGGCAAAAGTATCAGTGTCGCTACAGTCAGGATAGTGGTCACCCTGGAAATGAGGGTGATGGCAGACGGTGGGTGACAGAGAGCCTCTGCGGAGCTGGTACTGTTCTTTTTCTTGACCTGGGTGCTGATTAAGCAGGCATGTTCCCTTGTGAAAACATATAGAGCTATATACTTAAAATTATGTGTACTTTATGTATATTATACTTCAATAAAGAAATTTCTATGTGTGTTTTAAGTACATTTTTACCTACTACAAGAAAAGAAAAATCTTTGCCTATGATTGCCATCCTAAGTCAACACAGAGGGTCTCCAAATGAAGCAATGACATTTTTATCTATCCCTTTGTCGCTACTGATATCCCTTAGCCTGGCCACCGACAGAGCACAGCTCTGCATGACTTCCTTTAGATCGCAGAGCGAGTCGAAGGTAGCAGGAAAAGGCAACATAAATGTCACCCCTTCCAAGCAAGCAGCAGCTCATCTGAGAGGCCCTGAGTGCTGTTTAGGACACATCCAACACATAGACGACCTGTGGCTGCTGTTTGATTCCAGGTTCTTAGTGGATACGGTCGCAGGCCCCTGTGCTGTGTCAAATCTCCTTTGACCCACATTCAAAGACATTACCACAGTGAACATTTGCAAAATGTGTTCTCAATGTCCAGGTTGTGCCCCGAGGGCCATGTTAGCCTAGTGGGAGGGCCACCCACATGGCAGGTCTGGGAAGAAGAGGTAGAAGATCCAGGAACTAGACTGAGATGGGAGGAGGGTTTACCTTGGACAGACTGAGGCATCCTGGCTGGAGGGAGACCTATGGAGAGTTCAAGGTCTTGGCCACAAATGTGGCACTCAGCATAAAGCCTTAGGCAAAGTTCAAACCGAAAACGATGGTTTGAACTTCAAAATCAGATGTCAGGAGAATAGAGGAGAGAGGGAAAAAGTGAGGGCGATGAGCTGTGCGGGGGTGAGGAGTTCAGAACCAAGAGTCTGAAAATGAGAGTAGGAGAATTTCTCTCTTAAGAGATGCCTCACATGGCAGGAGGCAAATTAAAATTTTAAAAAATTGGAATAAGACAGGCCATTGGGAGACCATGCTGTCCACACTAACAGTGTAATTCTGAAAATAAACACCCCAAACAAACCTTTCCTTCAAGTTGTTTGCTCTGTGCTTCTGAAATAAGTTAATCTCCAAGTCCTTATGGGTCACCAATGATGAGTCTGGCTTTGTGGCATATGGAGAAATGGAACCTTGTCCTTAGAGAGCTTCCAAAGAATTAGATAAGAGCATTCCGAGGATCATTGCAAGTGTTCAGGACACAGGCAGTGGGTGCTCGTTGGGTTATTGAGATTAGAGGTGGCTTCAAAAAGTCTGGGAAACTTGAAAGAGTTCCAGATCTTGGGAACTCTTAGTGATCCTACCCAGATAGAACCAACACTAGAGAACATGAACATGAGCTGCAACTAGGACAGTATAGTGTTGTTAGTTCTATAGTATAAGCCTTCAAAATGCATTTGAGTGTAGTTTTAAAGTCAATTCACCTATTTTTGGAAGATGAGGTTCTCTGAGTGATTTATACAAGGGCAATAACTAAGATAAAATTTACTATAAAGATCAGAGCCTGGGAAAATATTCAGAATATCACCCACCAAACAGAACACACACTGGCCAGGTCAGAATGGATGCCAGTACAACAGGCATACAAACCTATGTCAGGAAAATGTAACGACAGAGTTCTGGAACTTGAGAGCTGGGAAATGTCATAGAGCTCTTCTTAATCCTTCCCCACATCACCCCTTGGAGGGCTCCCATTCTCCCGGGGTTTTATCCACCCCGTGCATTACATTTGCCCAGAAGTTCCACTCACTAGGTTTCCTTTGGTACAACAGAGGGATTTTTGTGTTTTGCCCACCGGCAGTGAGTTAATACTATTAGTAAACATAATTACACAGAAGCTTTCTTTTCTAAATCTATTTATTGAAAGCAAGCTGATCTGAGCCTCCTTCCAAGGATAAATTATGAAGCCAGACACTGAAACTTACAATATCGCTATTGAATGGGCAAGTTGGCCTGGGGTCTTGCCACTGAGACCTAAGGTTCTGTTCGAGGTGATTCCCAGTCAGGTCACTGGAGTTCCTGTGTTGGACTTTGGGGTTGAGAGTCTGGGGTTCCACAGAAAAACATCCTGCAACAAAAACATTTAATATTAACCCAGCTGGAAAATCAGAACATGAAAAACACAAGGGAAGAAAGGAAATGGATTTTGGACTCAGAAAGATGTCATTATCTCAAGGTGCCGGTGAGGACGGAGACGCAGGGGAGGAGCTGAGCAGAGAACACATCCCAAATCCCTGGCCCAGACCAATGTGAATCTAGCTCTGGCTTCAGATGTTGAAAGCTAAAGACACATGAAATGGGACCCCGAGCCATAAACCCAGGGAACCAAACGTCTCAGGGCAGAGACCTACAACAGTGCCCAGACAGCAGGTGGTGGTGATGGTTTCCTGCTATGGAAGACCAAAAATGCCCTCCTCCAGTTTCTTATTGTCCAACAGTGACCCATCTCCTAGTTGATCTGACCCCACACCAGATGAACACATTCATCCCAAGGTCCCTGGTGCCCATTCAGAGAGGAATAAGCTCTGATTCTCATCACTCCACTTTGTAGGGGAGTGCTGAAGACAGCCACGGTAATCCATGCTCCAAAGGAGCTTGCAGTGTGGTCAAGGAACGAGGACGTGGACTATGTGTGGAGAGCCGGGTCACAGTGCCAGCTGCAGAAACATACAGTGTGTTGGAGTGTTGGGGAAGACACATAGATCTGGCAGCATAATTTGAGCAATGTTGTTTTATCATTAATCAATGGCATTTTTTTCATGGTCATATAGCTCGATAGGGAAGAAATGTAATGGAAAAATCAGTAGCATAAGGTTTGAAAGTGGAAAGACTTGAATCTAATCATGGCTCTTCTACCTCCTAACATGTGACCTTGGGCAAGTCATTCCATGTCTCTGAGCTTCAGCCTCACTGGCAAACTGGAGACAAAAACCCTCAACTCCTAGATTCTTCTGATGACTAAATGAGATAATGGACTTAAATTACTTGGCACTACTCCTGGAAAACATACTAACTCAGCAAATGTTGTCTTTAAGAATCATATTTCTCAACAGAAAGAGAGGATTTGAACAAATGACTGCTTTTCAGAAATACAGCACACCAAAAAGGGCACCAACATGAACACGTGTGACAAATCCCAGATTTGAGGCAGGTACTGGATTTATTGAATGATCCAGAATGATAAATCCAATAATAGTGATTCAAACCAAAGAATTAAAATAATAATAATAACTGCCCCATATCTTAGTCCACTTGGCCTGCTATAACAAAAATACCCTAGACTGGGTGATTTATAAACAACAGAAATTTATTTCTCACAGTTCTGGAGGCTGGGAAGTTCAAGATCAAGGTGCTGTAGATTCAGTGTATGGTGAGGGCCCCACCTCCTGGTTCATAGCTGGCACCTTCTAGGTGTGTCCTCATGTGGTAGAAGGAGCAAGGTAGCTCTCTAGGGCCTCTTATATAAGGGACCTGATCCCATTCAAGAGGGTTCCGCTCTCATGGCCTCATCACCTCCCAAAGACCCCACCTCCAAACACCATCACACTGGGTATTCAGATTTAACATATGAATTTGGGGGAGACACAGACATTCAGTCTATAGCATTCTGTTCAAACCAAAATGTAATGACGACTAGTGTGTTATTCGTTAAACCTGAACCAAACCCAGGGTATACACTAAGCCCACTTTATGTTTGCTCTGGTGGCCATTCCTGGAACCCAGTTCAACAAAGGAGTGGACACTGTGGCAGCTGGAGCCCAGGGCAGGCTACTTTGATCCCAAAGCTGCTTCAGGCGCAGAAAGATCATTTTCTCCCATGTGTGAGAAGTTTAAGAGTCTCACTCCCTGTCTCACACCAGCAGGGAACTTCCTAAACAATTCCCTTCTGCACGTGAACACAGTCCTCAAAAGTATCTTCCCTGAAGCTCAGATCCTCAGTGGACTGGGTAGTTTCCATGCTTCACCGTCAGAAGCCAGCATTAGCTCTCTAACAGTAGGGGTTTTAATGAATAATTGAGGATTTTTCTTTGAAAAAGAGTCTACTGGTTAGGATTTTGTCTCTTTCGTCTTGCCTTCAACTACACTCATAATCAAGGTGACCATTTACTTTGTAATGAAGACTAAGACACTTCAGAGTATGAAATGGACACTCTTAATTTAGCAGAGCTGCAGCAAAAACCAACATGGTTAGCCTACCCATAGCGCATCGTCTATGATTTTCAGTTAGACTTTTTTTAACACACTTCAGAAACATTCTGAGACAATAGGTACATCTCTCTTTTCAACTTTCATAGTTATTATACCTGTCCTAATTGGAGGCCAATATTTTTAGCAACTTGGCCTGTACGGAGACTGTCCCAGGTACTCAATTCAGTTTTCATATACAAACTTGCTTTCTTTTTGCACTCATACTGCATCTGCTTATATAATAATTGAATTACGTATTAACAATAAGTGCAACTGGCATAAATGCAACTGACTCTCAGTGAGCATGCAACTCAGCTGAGAGCATCGGTGCATGGTACAGCAGACAGTAGCCTAATAGCTGTAAGAGGTAATTATAATATGAGCAAGTTTCCCAGAGGTGAGAGGCAGTAAAACACAGTGGTTAAAACCAAGGATGCCGGCTGTGTTCTTTCAAGTCTGAGCTCTGGGATTAGCTGTCTGAATATGGGCAAGTGCTTAACCACACCATTCCTCAGTTCCCCATGTATAAAATGAGGTTACAATAGCATCACTTCATAGAGTTGTTGTGAGGATCAAATGACTTACTAGAAGTAGAGTTCAGAGCATGCTTGGAACACAGGGCATACTATGTAAGTCTGTCCTTTTGTCATTGTGATCGTTTTTATTAAGAAAAAAGCATCTTTAATCTAGTGAATTGGTTCTGTGGAAGAAGTTTGTAATATGTGTGGCCAAGAAAAAATGTCCACTATTGAATAGAAATAAATACACAAAAGGCAGTGAAGCTGCCTTGAATTCAGAGGTAAGATAATTATATCACCACAGGCTGGAAGAGGCCCATCCTCTGTCAAATTATCCAGAAATGGGACTCTGATGGGTGACTGATTTGGGAAATATCAAAATAATGGCATTTCAGACAAAGGGTTCAGCCAGCACTAAGGCAGGGTGACTCGAGAAATAACGCCATGTTCAGAAAGGTCTGGACATAGTAGGAGAGATAAGGGGATAAGGTCAGGAATGACAGAGATGACATAGGTGAGTAGGGGCCAGGCCCATTTCCTGGAGAAAAGGAGGGCAGATGTGGGCAGGAGCCTCCCGCACAGCTCTGGTGTTGGTGGAGGTGGTCTCCCGCAGGTGGTCTCCTTAGCAAGGAGGGGCAGGCCATAGCCATGCACCCATCCACCGTGGAAGCCAGAAAATCTTCCCCAACCTGAAATGCAAATAACGGATTTGAATCCAAATGTACAAGAACAGTCCGGGCCTCGGTGCAAGCTGTCCATCACATCTGGCTGTGAGCGTGTTTACAGCAGGATGTAAACTGATGTTCAATTACCTACGGAACTTTATCATTAAAACAGAACTTTAAAATATGCATGTAGAATTTTAAAAAATAGCTTGCACTAACGAAACCAATTTTTAAAAGTCTGAAACAGGGCTTTGCCAGGTTTTCAAAGCCATCTGTTTTCAAAGCCTACCTTCCTCCCTTATTTACCGCAGTCTGTCTGCTGTTTTAACAACCTCCAGTGGGATTTCACACGCCTCATTATGCAAAATCACTGCTTATGCATTCACTCTGCCACTTGCCTAACTAATCTCAACTCATAACACCTTGCTGAGGAAGATTCCCCAGTCTGGAGTTCTCCTACAGGGCTGTAGATCAAGAACAGTGGTAGAAGAGTGTCGGAGCAAGACAAAACACATTCTCCAGTGAATTACTATGATGAGACAGGCTTGATCTGAGACCTGACTTGAGGTGAGAAACAAAAAAAGCAATAATGATTATAATATAAATGCAAAATCCCTCTATTCCTCCCTCCCCCCAGAAAAGGAAGGTCTTGCATCAGGTATGAGTTAGAAAGGTAAGTTTGATTGCTTTCTCATCCATTGTTTCCCTCCTATAAGTTATCTACTCAAATATTTTTAATTTCATCCTTTGAATACAGCTTTGGACCTATTATCTTTTGATTCAGAGCAGTCAGGAGCCTAAGTTCAAATCCTAACTCTCCTGGAGAGCTGGTCCCTAACTGGAACCTCAGGTAAGACATTTAGGAAGACTAAGTGCCATTTGATCATTGTCTAAATAGTGAACCAGGCAGATAGACACTGGTGACAGCACTGTCACGTAAGAGGAGGACCACCAGGTCAAAGTCTGGATCTCCTAAGTGTTGGATCAGAATGTTCAAATCAATGATGCTCCTTCATTTAGGGGACCAACCACTAAATAAGGTCTCAAACCAGATACACATGGTTCAAAGTGACTCTGTGAAAGATGTTGGCTCTTGGTCTAGAATGGTGAATCTTGACTCTGGCTACAAGTAAGAATCACCAGGAAGCCACAGAGGTCCCATTCCTCAAATCCCAGCATGTCACCCACATTCTCATTCAGGTAGTCTAAGGTGAGGCCTGGGGCCAATATTTGTTTTTATAGTAAACCTTTATATTTGAAGATTAGCATGATACAACAAATGACACAAATCTTCAATGTACCACTTGATTGAAAGTTTCAGAAAGTAAACATACCAATGAAAGCACTGCCCGAAACAAGATACAGAACACTACCATCGTTCCAGAGCTTCCGCTTGCATTTTCTCAATCCTTAATCCCCACCCTAAGGTAGCCACACTTCTGACTTCTATCACCATGTAACTACCTACTGCCACCCTTTGTATAAATGGAATCATACAGTACATTTTCCTTTTTTTGGTCTTCTTTTTGCTCAGCATATGTCTGTGATATTCATCCGAGTCCTTGTGTACAGCAACAATTGCTACATGGTGTTGAATGCTATAGACCACCATTCATCCTTTCTCTTGATGATGAATCTTCGGGTTGTACCCAGTTTGGGGCTATCATAAATAATGTTGTTAGGAGCATTCTTGCACATGTTGTTTAGTGGCCACATACATTTTTCTTGGATGTGTATATATCAGAACTGAAATTGCTAAGTCACAGCTTATATATTGCTTCATCCTGAGTAGAATGGAAATAGTTTTTAAAGGAGCTGAACCAATCACTTTCCCACCAGCCGTGTATGACGATCTAATTGTTCTGCATCCCCATCAATAAATGTCCGTGTATAGTGGTACCACATTTTGGGTTTGATTTGCATTATTCTGATGACTCGTGAGGTTGAGTACTTTTAATATACTCATGGCATTTGGATACACTCTTTTGTGAGGTGCCTCTTTCACCCAACTTTTAATTTGGAATGTCAGCATTTTGCACAGATTTGTAGTTCTTTAAAAATTTATTATAGGTATCCTTTGGGATATAGGTATTGCATAGATCTTTCCCCACTGTGTGGTTTGCATTTTCACTTCCTTAGTTCATGTCTCTCAATGAACAGGACTTCCTAATTTTAGTGAACTCCAATTTACACATCTTATTCTTTACGGTAAGTGCTTTTAGAGTCCTGTATAATTTTTCCTGCCCTCAAGCCATAAAGATACTCTATATTACCTTCCAGAAGCTACGTGTTTCTTCTTTCTTAGTTAGGTGTATGATCCAGCTGGAATTGATTTGGAATATTGTGTGAGGCACAGGTCAAGATTCATTTTTTTTCATAAAGATATCCAATTGACCCAGTTATTGAAAAGACCAACCGTTTCCCCACCCCACAATAGTGGCAATCGGTATTTCTTCAAACATTCATAGTGGGGCTAATTGATTTTAACATGCTTCGAGAGTTGAGATTTGCCAATCTAGATCAAAGAAAAACAACGAGTCCTCAAAATGTGAAGCAAAACTGCACTTAGATCTGTAGACTTCTGAAACTAGCTGTGTAGACTTCTGAAACCGAAAAAGTGCCCGTGTCTTTGAGAGTAGGTTTAGGGAAAATTGAATAATTGAGGGTGAGTTGAGAAATCCAAAAATCTACAAAACAATGCACAGTTGGGCAGCAGTAACAACAGCCAAGAAAGGCTGAGCTCGGAGCCTGGCCCTGCCTCTGCCTGGCTTCCTCTCGAAGGGTCCATGAGAAAATGGCGGCAAAGCGGGTGAGCACTCTTCAACCTCACCCAGGAACAAGTACGCAACGTTGTGGGATGAAAAGGGGTTGTTTCCCAACCCAGAAATCTTGTTTCCCCTGATAATTTGTTCTTAAGAGGTAAGCAAAGGACCACTCCCCTTTTCCCAGGAGAGAAAACTGAGGGTGGGACAGATTGAGAGGTTTGCCCAAAGTCACCAGCAACCTCATGTAAGGGCCAGAGCCATACTGAGTCCGAGGGGAAACAAGTTCCCAAAGGTGGCCTTGTTCCCGAGCCTCCAGAACAAAGGCTCCATTCTAGGAAGAGCAACTTTCCTTTCCAATGCTCACTCGGGAGACTTTAGCAATTAATTACGAGTTGCCAACTAGTAAATTGGAGTTAATTATCTGGACAGATCTAATTGCAACTACAACTTTGTTGAAATTAAATAAAATACCACTTGAAAGTGCACAAAGCCTTTAAAGATATTATTTAAGGATGTCTGAACATGTCTGGCTGAGACCGTGAGCTTGCCAGGACGGTGACGCTGAAGAATTATGCTGTCACACTCCAACCCTTCATGGAATACCTTCTTCCACTTCAGCTGACTCCCAGAGATCCCAAGGTCCCAGGAGGGAGGGATGTGGCTCCTCCTGCCTGCCCTTCATCCGTACAGCGTGTCTGATTCAAGCCTGAGGCGCTGGCATAGTCTGATTAGTCCTTCCCTATTTCTGGTTCTCCTTGAACTTAACCTTGTTATGGAGCCAGATCCGGGGCCATGGCTCCCACTCCAACAGAACCTCCAAGGAAGGGGCAGCCACTGGCACAGCCCCAGGAATTCAGGGATGACAGCTCCCGGAAGGAGACACTGAACCTGGCTGATGCCTGGAGGAAAAACAGGAGTTAGCCGGAGAAAGGAGTTCAGGGACATGCAAAGGGCTGAAGGCCAAAAGGCATCTGGAATAAATGAAATCTATGAGTGGTCAGCATGGTGGCAGGTGAAAGAGCGCAGGTTGACCAAGAGCAGAGAGAACCTTGTGGGTCACCACAAAGGGTTGAGATGTCACCCTGAAGAACATTCTTGCTGTAGGGATGCATTGAAGGAGGGCAAGATTGGAGGACTCCTACCAGGAAAGAAAGTTGTGTCACTAGAAAAGTTCTGAATTGAGAATCAGGACACCAAATTCTTGTCTTCTGTTGGCCAATGAGCTACCTGCATAATTTCCCTCCTTCTTAATCTCCTCATCTGTAAAAAGGGAACAAATACTTGTCTAGCCTCCCTCATGGGGGAAAATTAGGGGACATTGATTGACTCTTCATGGCTGAATGGAGAAATCTAAAAATCCACAAAACAGCACAGAGTTGGGCAGCAGTAGCGACACCCAAGAACAACTGAGCTCAGAGCCTGGCCCTGACCCTTCCCGAGTCCCTCTCTAAGGGTCTGTAAGGAAATGGCAGCCGCAGCACTGGCTCCAGGCCCGAGATATGGTCAGTGGTAAGGCCAGTGAACATTCTCCAACCTCACCCAGGAGCAGTGTCTAAGATGAGATCATGCATGCAGACCTCGCCCAGTGGTCAAAGCACACAAGGGTTAGCTCAGCCTGTGTGGTGACAAGTGTCAAACTCAGATGGGCAGTGAGGCTGAGAGGTGAAGAGGGAGAGCCAGTCTGCTGGGTGGGATTCTGGATTCAATAGCTACCTGACTTTCAGCAAGACACTTAACTTGCCTGAGCTCCCATTTCCTGGCCTCCCAAAAGGACAGTTTCAGCCTAAAATATCCTGAACTCAGTTAATGGTTTGCCGATGCTCACCCAAGGAGAGCAAAGACACAGAATGGAGCCGAGAGAATCTCTGGGGTCCAGACTCACCTCTAATCCCTCTGCACGGAGGGCATCTCGAGCAGACAGGTGGCAGCAGCTGTGCAGCCCAGTGCTGGCAGGTCAGGGCCACATACAGCTGCCACCCACCTCCCAGTGGCAGTGCAGCCACCACCTGCGTTCATCTCTGAGCGCCCAGTGTCCCCAAGCCAGCACCGTGTGCAAAGAAGTCACTCTGGCCTGGACCCCAGCCCACTCCAGACTGTCCCAGTTCTCCCACACTGGCTTTGTGACTTTGTAAAACCCTTCCCCTCTGAGGATGTCAGTTGCATCCACGACAGATTTAAGGACTTGAACTGACCTTCTCTCCAGCCCCATCCAGCTCTGAAATGCCATGAGTCAACTACACAATGAAAGGCAGTCACAGCAGTACTCGGTAACAACAGCTAGCTTGAAGCCCTCACTCCCTTCCAGATATCAAACACATTACATGCATTGGCTATTCCACCCTATAATGGCCACAGAGCTGGGCACTGTCTTCACCCCATTTCAGACATAAGGAACTGAGCATGGTGGGATCCGTACCTGCCGGTTCTCTCGGCAGTGGGTGCCAACCTCTCCCATGGCCCCACGCTGCTTTAGGTCACCGTTCCCAGGGCTGCTTTCCCAGGGGACCATCCAGGTGTGTGGCTTCCTGCAGCCGGGCACCAGCAGAGGATGCTCACTGCACTTGAAAAACCCCAGCCAGAAGTATAATGTGGTCTTGAAAGTCAATAAGCTTCAGAGAAAAACTTGAGAGAGGGAAGAAGACACCCCCAGAGAAACTGCTTGTAGTTAGCGAGAAGTCGGGAAGCTGGATTTATACATCCCAAGCAGCCCTTCAAGACCGTGAAAATGAGTGAACCAAACCCAGCATCGGAATGTGAATAGAAGCTTGGCAGGGAGCAAGAGCCGCCTCTGAGTGTGTCTGAAAATCACTGCGGAGGACGGGCACATCGGAGGGGCATCTGCCTGGGCTACTGGGTCCCTCCTCCCTGCCACCACCACCCAGGTGCCCGTGATGAGTTGCCCTGTGCCAGGCACTGTGGGTGCACCAGGCAGTGGGGCCCTGCCTTCAGGGAACTGACAGTCCTTCCCTCCCAGAGAAGAGGCCGTGCTGGCCACGGAGGGCTGGGATGCTCCGAGGTGGAGAAACCAGCTCTGCCTGCCAGGGCTGGCAAGGCTGCAGAGAGGAAGTGACT
>CAUYRT010003146.1:0-21221 GCA_963574885.1 Lepilemur ruficaudatus | reverse complement strand
AACCTCAGACTCCTAGGCTCAAATGATTCTCCTGCCTCAGACTCCCAAGTAGCTGGGACTACAAGCAAGCACTTCCATGCCCAGCTAAATTTTTTTTATTTTGTGTAGAGACAGGGGTCTTGCCATGTTGCTCACACTGGTCTCAAACTCCTGGCATCAAGTGATCCTCCCGCCCTCAAGCCTCAGATTCTATTTGTCCAGCTGGGAGATTATGAAAACATTTGCTACATGTACAGTTCATTACCAGGTACTTTAATATACTTATCATTTCACTGGATCCTTACCACAATTGTGTGAGAAGTCTTCTTCTTATACTGGGGAAGGAACTTACTCGACCAACATTTACTAAATGTCTCCCGAGTGTCATCACTGTGCTGTGGGCAGAAAGTTGAGCCAGGCAGAACTCCCATTTTTAAGACACTTACAGTCTGAGAAGGCAGGCAGCAAGTAGACAAATAATTATAACACTGTGTGGCAAATAAACCCCACTATCACCATTCTATCTTACATGCATAGTGTTAATAAATGTTAACAGTTGTCCTTAGTCTTACTGAGGAAGTGTTGCCATCTGGTCTCCATGGAGAGACCAGGGGAAGATCTAATGAGGTGATGCTCTAGCTAAAACTTGAGGAGAGACAATTTACTACGTCGACCTTTGAGGAAAAGGGAAGGCGGCATTCTCCATGGAGGAAAGAGAGCATGCAAAGGTCTGGAGCATTAGTTTGCAATATAGTGTGTTTGCTGAACTTCATAGTCAGGGCCAGGGTAAAGTGACTTGTCCAAGATCCGGAAGCTGTTTACCAGCAAGGCTTGGGGTCAGGGATAGCTTCCACAGCATCTTTCTCCCCAGCCGAAAGTGGCAGACTCTCCCCAGCACACAGAGCTTCCTGAGCGGAATGCTGCCTAATCGATTGCCCTCCAAATGGGTGCTCACGGGGAATCATCTCTGCTATTCTTGATTTCAAGCCACATCTCTTTGGACAAGCCATCTCTATACACTGGCAAATTGCAACAGTTATGATCACAGTAATAACATCACAAGAATAATCAAATGCTATTGAAACAAAAATGCACCAATTTAGACTGGGCTTCAGCTACTGTAATGTGCATTTAAGTTTGTGCACATTTGTGATTTATGATAAAGATTATGCCCTTTATGACTCCCTGGAAGCTGTGATAGACTGCCCTCTGCAATCTGGTTTTGTTTAGCAATTTATTTCCCCTTCCCCCATCTTCAATTTTAAAAGGGAGGGAAACCAACCCACTTGCAGCAATCTGAGCCTATGCAAACTACACCGGGGCTAAAGTCATGATGAACTTCTAATTGGTAATTCATTCCAGCCTCTTTTGTCTGGCAGGACCAGATTGGGCTTTTTTAAATAAGCTCCATGCAACAATCAGTTCAGCAACTCAGTCCCTTTCCCACTTTCTGAGACTGGCCACGTACGATTACTGCGTTCCCTGGCCCCACGTCAAGGTCTCATTCTGGCCGCTCTGGTCACTTCCAGACTCTTGAAAGGACACAGCATCTGCCACTGATTTTCTCTACAGAAAGAAGCAATGTGGTTGGAAGTGGGGCCAGAAGACTTTTTCACAGCAATCATATTTGCATGGCGAGGACATTGAGTTTATTAGACTACTTGTTTATCTGAGACGGCGTGGAGAGGGCTGACGACAGGTGTAATTAGACCCTTCAGTGCCACTAGAGGGAGACCACTCGCTGGGAGGACTATGTTCTTCCACACCCATTTTAAATCCCACAGTTCCAGGCAGAATTCCTCTCTCTAACCGTGTAGGGACCTTGGCACTCTTCACCTGTATCTGAGCCCTTTTTACAGCCTGCCAGGTGCTGGGACTACTTAGATTTGTGTGTCTTTTCTCCATTAGAGGGTGAGCTAGCTCTTAGAGGAGAGAATGCCGTAGTTATCTCTACCTCCCACATACATTTTAGATGTTCAATAAAACCTGGGGAGCTTGTCAAAGATGAAAACCAGTTGAGTAAAAAGATTGATTTTACTTGGGCAATTGCAGTAAGGAGAGCACCCTAGATCTGAAGATCAGAATGTCTCAACAGGGCAGTTTTGACTTAAACTTCTAGGGCAGGGGATGGAGGGTAGGGAAGTTGCAGAGGAGGTATTTTACAGCTGGGGTGGTTTCCAAAGCAGGGCAAGTCTCCGTCAGCTATCAGAGCAGGAACCAGTTTTCTCTGTGGTGAGCGGGTTTCAGGGGGACAAGCAGCACCAATTCAGCTACCCAAGCATGAGGAAAGAACCGGAAGCTGGAGGGACTGTGTTCAGCCTTGCCAACAGGTTCAGACAGAAGAGGAAAGGTCTGTGTTGGCCTTGTCCCAGGTAAGCAAGGGAGCCACTCACAAGTCTGATGAGAGAAGAACAGGTGGACACGGAGTCTTACCTAAATCACAGAAGGAAAGGTGTCCTTTGTGGTAAGCTGCGTCCTGGAACACAGAAGGTCGCGGGGACTTCTGGACCCTTGCTGTTTTCTGGGAGCCCAGGGCCCGGGTAAATTTCAACACCATCAAAGTGAACGAAAGCAAATGTGCCGTATCCTCTCCATGGGTGTGCCTGTCCTGCTGCACCTCTGTCCTTTCTCTCTGAGCCTCTCTCTGTACCTATCAATCTAGTTATTCTGCAGGGGCCCATTTCTCACCACATCTGGAGTTCGGTGGCACTGAAACCTGTGTCCAGGTTGTTTCTGCAACCACCAGTCTGTACTGTGGCTCATTGCATCGGGGTCCCTTGGGGAAAGGATGATGCTTTTGCAAGTCTAGCCTGCTCAAGAGTTGAACTGCTTTGTCTTCCTCCACACTTCTGTCTCAGAACACAGAGCTTCCGCCTTTGTTTCTAGCCCAGACCCGAGAGGAGAGAGTTGGGAGATTTGACCCAGAAGAAAAAGACCTGTGAAGCAAGGAAGCTCATTAGAAAACAAGCTTTGCCTGAAGTCTGGGCAGAAACTCTAGTTGCCTGTGCACTTTTATTTTTAATTGGTTTGTTTATCCCTAACAAACAACAGATGAGCAGTTCTGGAAATAATTATTTTAAAAGAAACAAAAGATAATACTATACATAAAGAGATTCTTTGTTATATTTGATGGGGTGCCACGTTTTATTCTATTCTGATACTTGTACTATCAGAATATAGTATAATACACTGTATTATTCTGATACTTATACTATGATATTTATACTGTCACCTCATATAGTCGTTGGCATGTAGCAAGTGCTCAATAAACAGTTATTAGTTGACTGAATATATTAATTACCTTTTTATGGTGTTTATCTTTCTCCTCTCATTAGGGGGTACAGCTCTACATCCCAACATTTTTGTGTGGTTTGTCAAAATATGGTCAGGTTTGAACTGGCCATCCTGGTTTATCAGTCGCTGGTATTTTTAGGAAGCCATCCCTGTCATCAGTGTCACTAGTGAAAGACGTTACCTGCAGGCAGAGAAGACACAGGCCCAACATGCCCAAAGGTAGCACAAGTGGATGCCCAGGAATTGCTAATTCTTGGTCAAAAGGAAGCAATGTTCTCATGAGCTTGCCTGATGAAGCTCGACCTTTCCTTCTTGGAGAAGGAAGCTTTTCACACTACGATTCATTTTGGCCTCAGCAGCCAGGGTTCTCCTCCTCCTGTGTGATCTCAGCCCTCGGTCCCAGTTCATCAGCGCTGATCAAAAGCGGAGGCATAAGATTTGTTTGGAATCCGGGCAGGTGAGGTGAATGAGAGTGTTCGTAATACGCCCAGGCTTGTGCCAGCAGCCTCGAGGCGGGTGAAGCTGCGTTGCACGGAATCCCCTACTCTAAGAACAGGTTTGAAAGTGCAGGCGACACCTCATGAAGCAATTGACACTCTCAGGACCTCTCCCCAGGGTGAGGTTTGGGCTTTGGATAGTGCCTGGGGCACTTTTCTCCTGCGAGAGAGGGTGTGAATTCACAGGAAAAATTGAAATCGGGCTGGAAAAAGAAGCTTAGAGCTGGAGCCAGGTCCTGAGGTGAGGCTTCCAGAAGACACCAAGGCCAGGCAGAACATCTCTGCCAGAGGGTCACCCTGAGTGGAGTATCACTTGAAAAATTTCAATATCTTGCTTCGTTATTGGTGCTTGCACCACCACTTTCTAACTTTCCCAGAGTAATTTAGAGAGGTGGGTTTTTTATTATTATTTTCCCCCTCATGCCATGTGAGCAGATTACCCTGCTGGGTCCCAGGGTGGTCTGTTCAGCTCGGCTGTTCCGGGGAAGCTCCCTGTCTCCTTGAGTCTGTATCTCTTTGGCTGTTCTGAGGTGTTTCCTGACACCGGCCACCAATTCTCTGATTCTCGGGACACCAGTTCCAGGTGTTCAACGGTTCAGTTCCATTCTGACAGCACCCAGAGTTACGCGGCCCCGCAGGCTAAGGGCTCCGTCCCACAAGACTGCTCCCCCCTGCAGATGCCAGTTGCGAGTCCTGGGCCTCCTGTAATATTTTTCCAATGCCATGACAGCCAAACGATTATCAAATTTGGACAAGTAAGAGCTTCTCTGTTGTGGAGTTGGACACGATCATGAAAAAGAATGCTCTCCCTCAAACTCAAGCCCATCGGGCTCCCGAGAATATGGATTTGTTCTCGAAGAAGTAATGGGGAACGTGGTTCATAGTTCAAAGAGCCCTGACTGCTGAGGTCAGGTGTTGATAATAGAAGGAAAAGGCAGCCGGGTAGCGGAGAGCAGCATAAGAAGGAGAATTGGCTTCTAGATACAGCTTTGCTGTAAATTAGGTCCCTTGTTTTGATCCTCCAACAAGTCGCCTGACCTTTTTAGACGTAATTTTCTTCCCTTGTAATAGATAATAAGTTTCATCCTATGTAATATAAGATAATAAGTTTCATCCTATTTAAATCAGTGGTTCCAAATCCTAGTTACACACCAGAATCACCTGGGGAGAGATTTTTTTAAAATAGGCTGTCCAGGCCCCAGCCCAGACTAATTAAATAATTAAATCACCCAGGCTGGAGTACAGCGGCGCTATCATAGCTCACTGCAGCCTCGAACTCCTGGGCTCAAGCGATCCTCCCAGGCATAGGTGTTTTTTAAAACTTCCCCCAGGTGGTTTTAATGTGCAACCGGATTTGAAACCCAATGAACTAGAATGATGTGTAAGGGCTTTTCCAGGTTTAAGATTCAAAGTACCAGAAGCTTGATACAACAAAATGAAGAAAATGTATCAGCCCATCGTTCGGACTGAATAAGGTGGGTCAACAAGGTGAGTTGTAAATAGAAGTCATGGTTACCTCGTGATTTGGGGAAACTATTTGAAAGGCTGAGCCCAATGTGATGAAAAGTTGTATGAGTCCGGAGAAAGAAGGTGGAATTGTTGAACTTAGAGATCACCGTCCTGGGAGATTTGTTGAATGTATTTGTCAATAAACAATTATTGAGCACCAACTATGAGCCAATCCCCGTTGGACTTTGTTGTCAAAACACAAGTATGTTGGACACGGATGATTAGATACGAACATGATAGACACACTATCAGTGGAGACACTACTTCTCTGTGAGCACCAGGAAATGCTCATGGAGGAGGTGGTGGTTGGATTGAAACTTGAAGTTCATGGAAACCCCTGGCCACAGGGAATTTAGGTTGGGGGTGGAAGGCACAGTCAAGGCAGAAAGAAGTGGGCAAACAAAGCTTTGCACTTCACACTCAGCAAAACTGAACTGTGATGCTCCACACACCCCCTGCTCTTTCACATCTCCATACCTTTAATCAAGGCCTTCTGCCTGCCTGGGATACCCTCCCTCTTTTCACCTGGACAAGTCTTGACATTTTTTTTAAGAGTCAGCTCAGATTAACCTCCTCTAAGAGCCCATCCCTCAGGCTCCTGGTATGTCTCCCAACACTTCCCTGTGCTTGGCTCCATTAAACACCCGCATGTGATAGCCCCAAGTATGCTGTGCACTCTTCAAGGACAAGGACATTTATATATTCATTCATGGTCTTGTTTCCAGTGCCTACCCCATGCCCTGGCTCTTAATGGGTCTTCAATAATTACTTAACTGAACCAAGAAAATCAAGTGTCATTTTTAAAGGATTAATCAGATTGTATCATTCCTTAGCTGAAAATTTTCTAGTGGCTTCTTGTTTACTTATAATAAAATCCAAACTCCTTATGGAAGTCTACAAAATCCTAGGTGGTTTGGCCTCTAAATATTTTTCTAACCTTAGATCATTTTCCCTCCTTTTTCGCTATGTACATTTAAAAGCTCTTGAAAGGATCAGCATGATCCACAAGTAAAGCCTGCCAGAATAAAACTTCACACTTCTCTTAAGGAGGAATTCCAGATAATCTACACTCTGGCATCCAACATACAGTCAAAATGTACTAGTTGTGTAAAAAAGCGAGAAAATGTAACCCATAACCAAGAGAGAAACTAGTCACTAGAAACAGGTACAGAAATGAAAGGGATGATGGAATTAGGAGAAAAGACTTTAAAGCAGCCATGAGAGGAGATAAAAGAACATAGTAAAAAAAAAAAATCTCAGTTAATCCTAAAGAACAGGAAGAAACGGGAAAGGAACAAAGAATAGAAATAGAAAACAAATAGCAAGATGGCAGACTCAAAACCAATTAAAGATAAATGGACTAAACACTCCAATTGAAGGGGGGAGGCTGTCTGTGTAAAAATAAAATTGAAAATAATTGCAAGGGAAATAGCAAGTGTCCAGCTGGACCAACTCATCAGGTTTGGAAAGTTAAGTAACGGGAAATAGACTGGAAAGTTTGACTGAAGCCAAATTATGTTGGGTCATAGATGTCAAATCCTATACTTACTACAGGCACTTGTGTCTTCTATGTGCAAATAAATAGTCCAGCCTATGAAATGGGATGACCTTCTGGAAGAACAGGTATAAAGCTGACTTACTTCCCAGAATGTTTTATTTCCCAAGAAAAGCAAATCTTCTCTTCTGCTAGCTCCTGATTTTTACCTTCCTCACAAGGAACGGGCCGGCCATGGCCATGCATTCCAGCTGCCCAGGCCCCCGGTGCATAAATGAGCCAGGTGACAAACAACACATTAACCTTCAAGCTACATACGATGAATCTTTCTTTTAAAAGTGAAAATATGCTTGGAAGACGTAAGAAAGTAGGATAATCTTCCCTTGTCATTAAATCAATAAAGAAATTAAAGACAGCATTACTCAAAACTGTGGTTCTTGGGAGATATCTACTTTTTTTTATTATTGTCATTGTTATTATTATTATTTCATTTTTCAATGGCCACCGAGTATGAAGGTTCCTAGAGTTAAAGGCATAGCAAGATATAGAAAAGATATTGCTCTTGCCTGAGTTTCATGAAGCTGATATCAATCTTTTATTTCATAAACTGCAGGCTGGTTATTGCTTTAAACGCAGACTTTGGTGCATTAAATGTGGCACTGCCGGGAATACAAATAAGAGAATTCCCAGGGATACTAACCCGGGAGGCTGGGGAAGGACTGACTTCCCACCCACGCCTGGAGAACAGAATGCAGAAAAGGTCACAAAGCAGCCAATCTTGGTGATAAATCTGAGCTCGACTGACTCAGGGAATGACTCAGAGGAACAGTTTCTGCTGTTGTTTGTTTCCAACTAGAGGAAGAAAGGACAAAGGGTTTGATTGAGCCTCGAGACAAGGTCTGGCCATGGTGAGGTTGAAAGAGCCCAGACCTCAGAGTCGGAAGACCTGGAGGTTTAGCCCTAACTCAGCCCCTAAGTAGCCAACCCCTCTGGGTCTCTGTTAGGTCTGGAAGATGACAGCATTTTGCAGCAGTTAATCTCTGAAAGACTTTACTGGGTTGAAATCATAAAGACCAAATACCTACCTATAGGAAGCAATCAGAAAGATTTGGAAAATACTTTCCAAAACACCAATTGTCTTGATGCTAATCACGACCTTACGAGGAAAAAAGGGTATGTTTGAGCGAACTGAGGTTTCACTGGGCTGAAGGACATACAATTAGCTAACCAAATAATGGGTCTAGTCCTATGCTACAGGGCTTCTGGCTTCTAATCGTGTGTGCTTTATCGTATCCCACACTGCCGTTTAACAAAGAGATTATAGGACTTATTTAAAGGAAACATTCAAGCAAAATGGGGAAATGGTGCTTTTGAGTTCCTCGGGGAGGATTTGGATCTGGGACCAAACTGTAAAAGCGGAATGAGCTTTTCTATAAGGTCAGGATTAAGAATGACATTTGCCCACGCCAAGGTATATATGCCCAAAAGAATTGAAAACAGGTACTCAAACAAATCATGGTACAAGAATGTCATTAGTGTCAGGGGATAAGAACAAATCTTTATGTTGCTTGACGTTTGGATCATTTCTCCATGGACTACAGAATAAAGGGCAAAATCCTTAACTTCCAAAGTCCCCAGAAATCTGGCCTTCTCTTGTCTTTCCTGTCTAATCCTCCCCTCTTCCCTGCAGGTGCCGCAGGCTCCAGTGAAACCAAAGGACGCTCTTCCCTGGTCCTGCCACCACGTCCCTGCTCACACTGTTTCCTCAGCCCGTAATCGGGTTCTCTTCCTCCATCTCCACACGTGGCTGCAATTCCGGGAAACATCCTCTCATTCTCCCAGCTAGACATGTTCCTTTCTCTTTCTCCCCCAAACACCTTCCTCCTTCTCCTCTGTATACTTCCCCTCTATCCTAAATTACCATTATTGCTAAACTAGCCTCATCTCCCCCTGTACATGGTACATTCTTTTAAGGCTAGAGGAGTATGGATTCTCACAGGATGTGGATAGAGCGATTGGAAGCAATCTTATCTTGATCTCTAGGGTGCCAGGACCCCCTGGCGGGCATCTCAAATTGGATATTACACAGCTCGATACATAGGAAGTGCATAGTGACATTTGTTGAATGTTATTTGTTTACTTGTTCATTGGATTTCAAGGTCACGTCTACACTAAAACTCTTAATTCACTCTTCATTCACTTTTGGAGTAATATTATGTAGTACCAAAACACATTTGTCAAAAAGTTGAGGACGTCTATGAGAATTTTTAGGAGATTTTCTTCTAAACAAGCGATCACTAAAGACTAAGACTCAGGATCCCACTGCTCAATTCTGACATCACCAGAACTTTAGCCTCAGAGACAGAATTGTCTCTGTGATATAAAGAATTTTCTCTGTGATATACAGAATTTTCTCTGTGATATAAAGAATTTTCTCTGTGATATAAAGAATTTCCTTTGTGATATATTTTAAAGCCCCCAGCTGAAAACATGCTGAATTGAAAGGCTATATTTTCATTTCATTATTTTAAACCCTTATTCAGCTGACTACTAAAACATGTACCTAATGATGGCACATATTTAAAGCCATTAAACATTTACAGTGCAGTGCCTAAGAGAGATGACGTATAGTACATTCATGCTACAGTTCAGTAAATCCTGGATACAAAGACTCAAACTGATGCTCTCAAGTTATCATGTCAATGGAAACAAAATTTCTTTAAAAAACAGTTCTTCATCTCCAGAATTTCATTTCCATGCTAAAATACAGTGTTCTGTAGATATGCCTTAGATGACATAAATAAATCTAGGCTCTGACTCTTTCCTACAGCCATCAAAGTACATGCTGCCTTATTTAAGTACATGAATCATTTCCGAACAGGTGAGACCGTTCCTGCTGCTCCTAACATTTTAGAGCTACCCCATAAAAGCCTACGTCTAAGTACATATTTGCTAAATGAAATAAAAATTCTCAGTTGAATTTCCCAGAGCTCTGAACAACTCCCCACCACTGTTTTGATGTCTCCTAGGACGTGCTGGCACATCACTGCGTCCGTAATCCCGGGAAACCACAAGTACTCGGAGCAGACATGAGTTACAGTGGGACACGCCAAGAGCCTGTCTTTGTTGGAGACTGGAACCGTTTTGCTCACGTCTACATTTTATTCATTTGTCTCTAAATCGCAGTGCGTCTGCAACTTCCTCTTCTCCAGTGACTCCACCGTGATCTTCTGTTTTGTTTTCCTTTCCTTCACTTCGTGCAAGTGTCACTTGCTCAATGAATACGTGTTGAATGAATAGAAAATTATCTATGAAACTTTGCTACCACGTGCCAGGTATTATGCTAGTTGCTGGAGAGGAAACTGCAGAACAAACAGGGTCTCTTGCACTGCGAAGTTACAAGAATACCCAGGCGCGGTGGCTCACGCCTATAATCCTAGCACTCTGGGAGGCCAAGGTGGTCAGATCGCTCAAGGTGAGGAGTTGGAAGTTACAAGAATACCATCAGCCAAGTCATCACAAAATCAATGCTGCTGTACAGACATGTTAAATGCCAAGACAGAGTGGAAGGTATTGTTCTGAGAGGGTTTAGGGTCAGGGGCTCTGAGCCACTCAGGAAGGTCAGGGAGGGATTCCCTGAGAGAGCGAAGCTGTAGCTGAGATCTGAATTGTGAGGGGGAGGGAACAGGTGGGGACAGGTGAGCGTCCCAGGCAGAGTGAATGGCACAGGCAAAGGCCTATGGGAAGGAATATGGAAGTTACCAGGGGCTCAATACTCAAAGATGGCCAGAGGGCTGGAGTAAAGAGAGTTGGGAAGAGCGTGGTGAGAGAGAAGTCCAGAGAGCAAGGGTAAGATCGGGTCGTGCAGGCCCCAAGGGTCCCAGGGTCTTTATTCTAAGAGCCATGGAAGAATTGGAGAATGTTAAGCAGAGGGTGGACATAACTGGATTTGGGTTTCACAACCAGAGTGAAAATTATTCGTACAGAAGGAGAAAAGCAGAAGTAGAACTGGTGGGAGGCAGGAAATATTAACCAGAAGGAAAATAATAAGAATTTGCTTTCATTCTGAGCTCTTATCGTCTCCTACTCTTGTTGCTAAACTGACACATGTTTCCAGAGGAACGATCTGTTTGAAATCATCTCCAAGTAGACCCTCCGACCCTGCCTCGTGTGGCAGCCTTTTTGGCCTTCAGAGACGCTACCTTTGAGATGAAAACAATGGGATGAAGGTCGTCAGACTGGCCTGGCATTTAGAAGTGCGGTACAGCTCCTGGGGGTCATTAACCCATTCAGATGCAGCTGGAGACTGGAGCTCAGACGCCACCATGGCCACTGGGAAGTGCGGTGTCCCTGTGCAGCCCAGGTCCAGGCCGCACTCCTGCCCGGGATGACCATTACTGAATGGTGGCCTCAGTCACATGCCACCTCACTCCTGCCAGGTCTCCCAGCTTTGACTTAGGGTCCTCGGTTGATCACATTATTTCTGCATACGAATCAACGGCCCTTTTTAGTTTCCCACAATGGTGTTTTGATGACAATGGATTCCTCACTAAACACCTGAGCTTCTGGTACAAGCTACAGGACCGTCCCATAACTGAGGGAGGTTTTTAAGTGAGAATGTTACCCACTTGTGCACTTAATCATCTTGGTGTGGGTTTCAGGACTAATGTTGGGAATCC
Source organism: Lepilemur ruficaudatus (assembly GCA_963574885.1). Taxonomy (NCBI): domain Eukaryota; kingdom Metazoa; phylum Chordata; class Mammalia; order Primates; family Lepilemuridae; genus Lepilemur; species Lepilemur ruficaudatus. The sequence continues at coordinate 9,768 of CAUYRT010003146.1, read as the reverse complement.
TGCTCATTTATGAGGGCTCCCTCAGCACCAAAGACATAAGACATCCTAACTAAGAATGTGAGCCTTTATTCTGAAATCTGTCTTCCCAATTAAACTGAATGGTCTGTCTCTTGATATCTCACTGGTTGTCAAACCTACCATGTGTGTGAATCCAGACACAATCCCACGGGGCCCCCTTTCACGCTCCCTCGGTTGAAACTGCACCAATCTGCATGGTCCGCATCTCTGGCAATACCTCTCCTGCTGGGCTCTTCCTGATTCCTGCCCTCAGGAGCCTATGATGTCTTTCTTCTTTAAACCTTCCAAATTTTTATATCACATTTTTCCTTTTATACAAATGCCCTCCATACCCTTCCTAGATTATAAGTTGCTTGAAAGCAGGGGCTTCACAATGAGCATCTACCAGTATGTGCTGCAAACTTCAGGGGATGTTCCATGTGTTGAATTTAACTTTGACTTCCAGAGGGTCCCCGAGAACCCCAACTTAATTCTCAGTCCTCCTATGGTAGTCTCAACAATGTAGGAAAATATATTTCTTGTGTTCAAACTGCTATTTCCATAAGCTGGGCTGAGTCTTCTTGCTGCCAAGATAATAATAACATGAATCCAAACTTAACAAGTGACAGAGGTTTGTAGCTGACAGAATTGCAATCTCAAGTGTATAGATGTGTGAAAATTGCTGAGGAGAACAATGGATGCATGTGAGTTACTATGTATAGGGAGCTTGCAAATTTATTTATCAATTATTATTTATCAATTATTTATGTAAGCAGCTGTCTGCTCTCCTTATAGGAACTTCAACTGTTTAGGAATTGGAGCTACCTTTATTTTTGTATCCACAGTACCCAGAACTATGCCTGGTTAGTAGTAGAAGCCTCACCAGTATTTGTGGAAACTGATCTCTGGTATGCCTTGCCACTGTGACCAAGGTAAACTATGTCACTAACAACGTGTTACCACTTCCCAGATATACTTGTTTAAAAAGAACAACTGCAGATGATAAAACTTAACCTAGATCTTTAATACAGTTGGTTGCTTGGGCTTCTGCAGACCACAGATATAACATGGCCCACGCACCTCTCAGAAGGTATTCTGTTCTCCCAGCTCTATTCTGAGTTCTTGCCAGTATTTCTCAGGCACCTGACCCAGAAGTGAGCACCCAGAAAGAACAGAATACAAACTTTGTATTTCTGACCAACACTACGGGCACAATGTCAACAGCTTATGGAGAGAGCTGCACCGTGTGGCCCCTGCCAAGCCCAGCACCAGATGTGGACTCCATAAAGCCAGGCTATCCTATGCCAGAACATTCTCACCCACCCAGGAAGAAGGTCTGTCCAGGTCTTTCAAAAGAACCAAATCAGGGCAGAAAAAAGAGTATGAATAAAAACCCATTTGGTTCTGTCACATGTGAATGTCACTTGTGAACACCTACATCATCACCCAGAGATTGTCAAACCAGGAAGGGGAATGCCCTCTTTATCCCCTCGAGGAATTCAAAGTCCATCTTTGAACAGCTCTGGCTGTAGAAAGTTCATCCTGATATTGAGCCTGTCTTCCTTGCAACTTCCTCCTGCTGGAAAAAAAAATCAACTCTGATGGCAGGGATTTTTGTTTGTTTTTTTTCATGGCTTGTAAACCCAATTCTAGAACAGAATTGTTCTAGACAACTCTGACACAGAGTAGCACTCAATAGATATCAGCTGAATAAATGAATGAATGAATGAGTCTTAGCTCTGCCTCTCAAAGCCACGTGGAATAAGTCTGACCTCCTTCCCCACACCACCCTGTCAGACACTCATGGTTAATCATTACACCATGTATGTTTACGTAACCTTCCTGCTAAAACTTCTCTCTTGAGACATGTTTCCGAGCTGCTTCTCCATCCTGCTCTGTCTTCTGTACCAAACCAAGGTTCTCAACAGGTTGGCTCCAGGTGACTTCAACCCCTCAACCAGGCTATAAGCCCAATGAGAGCAGGGTTCATGATAATAATCATTTCTGTAAACTCACCCTGCCTGGTATGCACATTGCATCACTATATGCAGTAAGTGCTCAATAAATGCTGATGAATGAAACTGTTAGCCTCCCTTTAGGATTGTAGGCTCCCAGCCTGGCTCAGCTAGATTTCCATGACAAATCTCTTCCCCCTTTGTTCCTTTTTGTTTTGTCTCACTTTTCTCCAGAGCCCTCACGACCTCAGAGAACTAGTCCCTCCTTGGATCTAATTAGAGATTCCCATTAATCAGGCAAATTGACAACAAAATGCACTATCACTGTAAAATGGAAAACACGTTCTTAAAACCAAGGTTATTCACACACACACACACACACACACAGAAAGTTTTCATCCTGCATAGTAGGAATTAAAATCAATGGGGCAAAAATTCGAATTATCAACAGAACCAAAGTAGACCCTGCGGGGGGAAGAGCACGGGTCCCCTCGTTCATGAGTTAAGTGAAACCTTTGACACGAGCTCATTTTATATCTGTAGGAATGTCATGACTTTAACTATAAAAAAATTATCCTTTAACACTTCCTAGAAGGCTAGAAGGACAATTAATTCAATAGAGGGATATCAAGTGGTTTCTAATGAACCTCAGACACATCTTGGTTGGGGATGTAACTTGTGCCACGTGCCCAGCCCTTAGGAAGCCTAGCTTGCGACAGCCCTCAGAGCAGGTCGCTGGTTGTCCCCATTTTACAGATGAAGAGCTTGACTCTAATTGCATCCTAGAGTGAATGAGCATTTATGATCTGCCAGATACGTAGGCTAGATATTTCACTCCACCTCCTGCAGTCTTGCGAGGAGGAGAAAACTGAAGTTCCGGTGACTTCCCCAAGGTCACTCGGTCAGCAATCAGGAGATCCAGGGTTTAAACCCACGTCACTCTGATACCAAAGCCTGTGATCTTGGTCACTAGACCATGCTGGAGGCAGATGAAGAAAGATCTAGAGAGGTCCCACAACTGGGACAGGAATTGTCCCTCAGGCCAACAAATACGACAGGAAACAGGCGTAACTGCTCCTACGGTCCCCAGCTACTGCCAGCCAATCCTGTGACCTCTGCCTTCAAGTCTCTGTGCGGAACTCCCTGTTCTGCAGAGCCTTCCCCATGGTATGCAAGGCTGAGCTCTCCCTGCCCCGCAGCCTCTCAGCACTCGCCAGGTCTCCGGGGCCCTGTCTTTAATCTGCACCTGTTTATGAGCCGTGCAGCTCTGAGAACGTTCCAAAGTCATTCTCATGTGTGACTCAGCTTTATGTTCTCTTACAGCAGAGAAAGAGCCGTGTATGTTTTTTGCAGCACCAACCTGGCTTGGGCTGTGCACGCAGTGGCATTTAAAAGCTCCTGGCCCGGACATGCCGATGAAGAAGGCCATGGCTAATGACAGTGGGCAGGAGACAGGCTGCCATGAGAACAGTGGCAGGTGACCTGTTTGTAAATAAATGATCTTCAGATAAAATGCAGAGCAGAAAGCAGAATGGCCATTGGAAAGGTTCACACAAAGTTCTAGAGAATCATTCAAACTTGGGGTGTAGGAAAAATCGGGGCAGGCTCCAAAGACAAGGTGACATTTCCTCTGGGCTTTGAAGGGTGGTAGAAGTTGAGTGCGTGGGAGGGAACAGGTGTTCCATGTGGACAGTGAGGACAAAAGCCCTGAGGTGGGCAATCTCGGGAAGGACACGAAGGGGGAAGAACAAGTCCATTTCTCTGGATCACTGGGTGCAGGAAGGGTGCAGCAGGGAAGTGAGCTGGGTGTGTATGTGAGGTTCGGATGGGGAGAGCTGGAGTGGCAGGACTGGGGATTTGATCTCTAGTCTGTGGACAATGGGGAGCCATAGGAGGTTTCAGAGCAGAGGAGTCGCATGATCTAAGATGTGCTTCAGAAAAATTCAGCTGTTATTAACCTGGAAAATGGATTGAAAGGGCAGAGACTTGTAGCAGGGATACTGGTAGGAGATTGTTTTGGTAGCTCAGAAAGAAGGAACAAAGATCTGGAACAACTAGGGCAGCAGCAGAGGCACAGGAGAGGAGAGGGTGGTGAGGACCCCGCAGAGACAGAATGGGCAACGTTCCACGTGGGGAGTGCAGGAAGCTGGGGCTGGGAACAACATGTGTCCCTGTCTACTGGGTGCCAGGCACCATGCAGGGCACTTGATGCCCATCTTAGCTCATGGGTCCTCAGAGACACCCTGCGGAATAAGCATCATCATTTCACAGGTGTGCTCACCAAGACACCAAGAGGTTCGATAACTTGCCCGGGCACACTCAACTGGCAAGTGACAGTGCCGGGATTTGAACCAGAACACCTGTGGCCATAGCCCGCCCTCTTCACCAAAGCTGGGCTGAGTCACAGAAACCGGGAATCCAAGAACTCCAGCAGGTTAGGGCGGGCAAAGGCTGAAGAGCCAGAAGGACCCTAGAAAGCATCGGAGAGCAAGGAGGAGACAGTGGGAAGTGCAGGGTCAGGGAGAAGGGAGCTTCCGGCAGGGAGCAATGGTGGGAAACGGCCCCACTTGCTAAGCGCTCCCTCTGCCCGAGCAAGCGCTGTGTGCGCTCCCCCTCCGGGAAGCGCGAGGCAGGGACTTTGCCTCCATTCCTCGGTTTGCAGGCAAAGAAACTGAAGCTAGGAGCTTGTGCATTCATGAGATGCTGGAATTTGAACACAGGGCTCTGTCATCAAAATCTGAGCTCCTAATAAATACTTTGCCAAAACTGACACAAGGATCAGCACAAATGAGAAAAAAAAGAGGCCAACTTATATGGCTACTAAGGGGGGGGGGAGGTAGGCAACCATATTCCTTAAAATACAAAAAAGAACACGTTTTTTTTTTTGAGACAGGGTCTCACTTGTCGCCCAGGCTAGAGTGCAGTAGCGTCATCATAGCTCACTGCAACCTCAAACTCCTGACCTCAAGCAATCCTCCCGCCTTGGCCTCCCAAAGTGCTAGGATCACAGGCATGAGCCACCATACCCGGCCCAAACTAGAACGCTTTAGAGAGTGAAACAGGTGCTCTCAATAATTATGCTTGGAGAACTTGTGTCAGATGGGACCTTCCCAGGCAACCTAGCACTAAAAGGCCACTGGCCATATAAAATAAAATAACGGAATGGCAGTGAGCCCGGGAGCCAGAGAACAGTGAGTGGAAGAGAAATAAGACGTGAGGAGCTGGAGAAAACGAAGACGGACTCAGCTGCCTCGGAAATAAGTCCAGAGGCAGCAAGACCAGCCCCGCAGCGAGCAGAGGCAGCACCTTGCACAGTGCGCGGCACAGGTGCTTCGGAAATGTCCGCTGACTCATTAATGGGGACCAGCGAAGGGATTGTTTTTTAGGAGAGAAAAACGCTGAATACATCCGTAGTCAGAAGGAGAGGACCCTTTGGGGGAGGGAAACGATAAATGATGCACATACAAGAGAAATTAATAAAATAAAGGAGGACTGGAGAGCCTCAAGGCGGGCAAGTGGGAAAAGAGTTTGCCTCAGAAAGGAGGAGAGGAGCTTTCTTTTCGGAAAGGAAGCAATTGTGAGCGAAGGACTTGCAGGCAGGAAGCAAGACGGGCTGCTCAGCGGAGGAAACTGAGGAGCCTCGGGGTGAGGACTGGGCACGGGCGACACCCATCCGCATTTCCCCCAGGAGCTGTGCATGAGCATCTTCCAGCTGCCCGCTGACCCGGGACTAGGAGGCCGGGAGCAGAGGGGCGGCCCTGAGCGGAGCCTCAGACGCCGGGGATCAATTTCCAATCTGGCCACTGACTTGCTTTGTGACCTGGAACAAAGCATTCCCCCTCCCAGGGACTCAGTTTCCTCCTCTGTCAAATGCGGAGGTTGAACTTTATCAGCGGGTCCCAAAGGACTAAAGAAAGGCCCAGGTTAGACAAGGAAGCGTGTTTTTGACAATTCAAGTGTCGTGCAGACAGAAGAGTACATACCTCGCAAGTTTACAGTTCTCTGAATTTTCACAAGCTGAACATGCCAGGAAACCAACGCCCAGATGAAGAAAGGACGTAACTAGGTAACTAGTAGCTCAGAAGCACACTCCTGCGCACTAACGCCCCACCCAGGGGAACTGTATCCTGACCGCTGACTGCATAGACGAGCTTCACCTGGGTCTGGCCGGTCTCTAAGGAGCTCCTAGAGTGCGCGCTGTTTTGTGTGTGGTTTCTTCCACGCAGCATCGTTCGTGACGCCGTTGTGTAATGAGGAAATCTGCAACAATACACTCCCCAAAATGTGAAAAATAAAGACAATTCCATGAACTTTTCATCAGGTTAAATGTGTTTAAGTTAAATGACTGTCCCTTATTCTGAGATAATATTCTTCCATCTATTTGGTAATAAAATGTCTTTTTTAAAAATCTTCCTATAATACTGGAACTTTGGTTGGTATTCTTCATTGCTGATATGTGTATTTTGCCCTTATTTAGCAAATTCGACCTGTAAATTATATTGTCTTGAAATTTGAGTGGGCTGGGCCATCCTAAACGTAGGCCCTGCAGGTTCATGTGGGCTCTAGGGTTCTGGGCACTGTGATTCTTGGGTCGAGCTTTGAGACTCTGAGCTTCCAGGTTAGAGCCTCCTCTGACGGCTGAATGTGAAAAAAGAGAAGCCCACAGGCTTGCAGCTGCGCCTGCGGAAGCCACGGAAATAAGACTCCTGAATCTTCTGGAGAGAAGAGAGAGAAGGAGGGAGGGAGTCTTGAAGCACCACACCCCGTCCACACAGAGATAGCAAGCAGGAGTTTCAACTTCCCATGAAAACAGACCCGGTGAGGTTCTGGCAGGCAGCAAAGAAGTCTGGTCTGAGAGTGAAGGGAGGAAGGGGATGGGCAGAAGGAAACGTGTAACTCACTGATGGGACAGGACCAGGGTACGGAGCAAGGCAGCATGGCCTCGAGTCTAGTATCTTCCACCCAGGGCCCCAGCGGGAAGACAAGAGGGGCTGCGGGCTGTGTCCTCAGGGGTCCCTCAGAGCCAGATGCAGGACCCTGGAGGGAATGCAGGGCCTAGCGACAGGAACTCAGTTTTTTTAAAAAAAGAAAGAAAGAAAGAAAGAATCTTGCTGCACTGGCCTCTCTGGCAGGGGACAGAGAGGTTGGGAAAGTCTGTAGAGGAAATAAGCAACAATGCCTGTGCTGTTGCCAACGTACCAGTTGTGATGGAGTTTAAGTCTACCTGCAAGAGCGTCCATCCCAGGTGAGCACCCCATGGAGGAACCTTAAAAGAAAAATTATTCAGGATTATTAGCTGCCCTAAAGGAGCTTTGCAGGACACAATAAATATGAAATTTAAAAAAAAAAAAAAGAATGGAACCCCAGTATGTCCAGTTCTTAAGGAATAATTGTCTGGTGAGATTATGGGTTCTGTGATGGAATCCTCCATCAAGATCTGTTCAAGGAGAGATTCCTTCAAGAAATACTCAGATCTCCCTTCCCCAGGAGTACACAGTTACATACACAACTAAATCTCCTTGGGGGAAATCCATCATAGGACAATTCCACCTAAAATGAAATTAATTTGAGGCTATGTTTACATCACTAGTTTGCAAAAGCATGCACCAAGAGTTCCATTTAATAGGTAGTGTCCTGGTCCATGTGACATAGGATTCCTTGTAAACACAACTTTTTTAAAACCTTATATATACATTGCACAAAGCAATATATATACCAGCATCTCTCCACAGTTGGTTGTTTTGTCATTATTTCTACAGGGGGAAGTTATGTTTTGTTTTTTTTATGGCTGTCCAGCACTCAACACCCCCCATTCCATTTCTGTTAGCACCTCCATCCCTGTTGGGGCGAATTCCCCAACTTGTGAGGTCTTGGCAGAAGATAAGTCCCAGCCCTGCCACCATGCACTGCCTCCCCTACTAGGGGAAGTGAAGGGAACACATGACTTCTCCACCATCTGCAGTAGGCCAGTGGCCCAGTCCTGACCAGTCTCATGTTTATTCGGGGGACTGTGAGCCTTGGCCCAGTGATGCTAAGTCAGAGCAAATGTGAAGAATGTACTCAGCACCATGACTGCAGCCTTTTGACACCAACTGCTCCTGATGCCCCAACACCAATGCCACCGATAACTTTCCATAAATCCCTCCCCCTTCCACCTTTTTTTCTTCCTAAATATGCACAGAGTTGGCTTCCGATTCTTGCAAATGAGAACACAGCAGGGAAACTAAGAAACTCAGTTTCTGTCACACATATAATGGGTCCATATGTCCACCCAATACACTCTACCCCAATATATTGCAGGTTCTGCAATGAGAGAGACCACAGTTTCTATTATCTCTTCCCATTCCACCAATGAAATAGAATCTCAACAAAAGAGTTGGGTGACACTAACCAATATGGATTATATGACCTCACAAATGGAGGTGTCAAAACTTAGCATAAAGTTCCCTGACAAGAGGCCAAATGGAAGCATCTTAAAATATCCTACAATGGATTTGGTTTTAAATAATACACTAAGTTAATATACTAAAGTGCAAGAATATAAATGACTACACTTCATGTCTGCCTCATGAGATATTGTCTTAGGTATTTAATTTTAAAGTCACACTGAACATTGTTTTAATTAACGAACCTTGCTTCACAAGGCAATGAGGAACATTTATGCCAATTAGTGTCAGATCTGTCTCTTATACACACGTCCCCTAATTCTGCACTTGCACACCCGGTGGGGGGGGGGGATAATAAGCTCCCCTGCACTTTATGTGCCCACTGGTCCCACACATTTTGTCATCTCCCTGCCAAAGGAATGTCTATGTCTGCCTCTGTAGACGCCATTCCTTGACCTCCGATCATGGCAAATCCAATCTCCTTTATAACAAAATCACCAAGAACACCCCCAACAGCTCCCTAAGCCTCCCCACCACATACAGACTATGCGAGGCATGAGCCCAAATCTGCCAACAGCAACTGCCTCCGTGAGACTGGCATGAGGCCAGGGACAACACTGCCTCTCAGATGCCAGTGCAGAGGAGGAGTATGGTCCTAGAGTCTCGGTGGGGCTGGTTCTGAAGGTGAGGACAAAAGGAGATCCTTTGGGGGCTGCAGAGATGGGGATGCAGGAAGTAAAGTCATGGCATCGTGACAGCAGGGTCAAGGTTAAAGGCATTGGCTGTGATCATGGAAGAAAGGAAATCCACTGGATCGCCTGGAGTCCTGACAAAGATTCTTTGCTTGGCCAAACTTTAGTCAGGCTTCAGAACCTTCTCCTAGGCCCATCTGTATACTTCTTTGTAAAACCCACTTTTAGCAAAGAACCTTGCTAAGTGTCAGTTTAGTAAGAACTCCCAACCCTTGTGTCTGATCACCCTCGATATCTGATCAGGCTCCTCATCCTCCACTGACCCCAACTGACATCTGGTCCCCCTGGCCTGTCTTCAGGAAGAATCCTGTTAGGTCGGGTTAGCCAGAATTCCCCTCCCCTCTGATGTCTCCTCTGAGCAATTTTGCCTCCACTGAGCCCCACCCTGCTCCTTGGCTATCAGTTCCCACTTGCCCGTGCTGTGTTCAGAGTTGAGCCCAATCTCTCTCCCCAACTGCCAAACCCCACTGCAGTGGTCCCTATACCTATCACGATGGTCCTGATAAAGTCTTCCTTACCATGCTTTAACAAGTTTCATTGAATAATTTTTTTCTTTAACTTTCAACAAAGGATTTTGATCTCACTGGTGCTAAGCTCCAAATCACTGAACTAACCTGACTACCTGCAACTACAGACTACAAAGCACAACACACAGAGAGAACAGAAAAGGATTCTGGG